>JAHBCN010000215.1:0-239575 GCA_019359885.1 Listronotus oregonensis
GAAAAATACCTACGAAACATAAAAAGATAACACATGCCCACAAAAAAAAGTGGTGTATGCTGGGTATCGGACTAGGATTTTTTTAAGTATTTTTTTCCGCCTAATACGAATCTAAAGTCAAAAGTGGTGGTCAAACTGCAAATAATCGAGAAAAGGCGTAATTTCTTATATTAACACTTTTTTTAATTTAAAACGTCAATATCTTAAAAACTATAAAAGATACACGAAAGTTTATCATAAACTATGTATTTTTACAAGACCTTTAATTTAAGTTATGTAACTTTTTTGTCTAAGTTCAATATTTTTTGAGTTATAATCAAAAAACCGAATTTTAAGGATTTTTTCAAGGTATACCTCTGGAAAAAAATTGAAAATTATTTTTTTTTTCAAAATTTGTTTTTTGCGATTTTAAGTAATTTAAGATTTAAATGATTAAAATAAATGATTTAATATTAAAAAAAAACAAAATTCACCCTAATAATTTATTTTTTTCCTTTTTTAGACAGAAATTTTTGTCAAAATTACAGTTTCGTTTATATCTCCTTTATTATTTATCTTATCAAAAATGTTTATTAAACTTTTTTATATACACTTTAAAAAGCTTTCTTTTTTGTTTTGAGAAAACATTCCGTGGTAGCAGGTTTTTGCCGGTAAATGTACCGTATCGGTTTTTTTTGTTTTCTTGATTTTTTGCTGTTTGACCTTCGATTTTGAGTTCAGATTCGTGTTCAGCGAAAAAAAATACTCCAGAAGATCCTAGTCTGACACCCAGCACACATCACTTTTTTTGTGGGCCTGTGTAATCAAAGTTGTTAAGTAAAATGTCTTCTTTTCTTCATTTTGTATCGAATTTTTCTTAGTTTCTGTTTTGTTTAGTTTTTATATTAGATGGCTTCTCTGGCACCGACTCCAAAAAAACCCCTAATTTTTTTTGATACCTTTTTTGATTTCCTTTTTGTTGGTTAATTGTAAAAATTGGTAAAAGGTATCTTAAAATTTTGAGTTTTTTTTGTCGATCTATTTTTTTTAATTACGTTTTTGTTATTAATATATTCTAGATTAGTATTTTTGAATCTCTGGCTAGAGATGGTGAGCAAAAAAACTAGGAGAAGAGATGGTTAGTTTACTCTAATTTATTGACTTTATTACCTTAATGTAGTCAAATTTGTAAAATTTTTACCTTCAAACAATGTCAAATATTGGCCTTAAAACTGTCATCATCTGTCAAAGCATTTTTTATTCATTTTTCATCTAAAAAAATTTCCAGTGAACAATTTACAATGAATACTGAAGTGCCCACCAAAAAAGAAAACTGTTTAGAAACAGTGAACAAACAACTACTAGAAAATCAATCCTTTCTTTATGCAGAAAACCAAAAGCTTCAAGAAAATGTACTTAAACTCTCTAAGCATTTGGAAGAGCTAAGAAAAAGTACTGTGGATCCAAAAGTACTGGAACATTTGGTACAGGAGAAAAATAATTTGATATCACTAAATGATAGTCTTAAGCAAAAAATAAAAACCTTAAAGGCACTACCACCAGGAATCAGCAAAGATTTAGTAGAAAAACAAAGAACTGAGAAACAGGAGCTGCTAAAATCGATTAACGAATTAGACATTATTCTTAACAGAATCAATGCAAGACCTGAAGCTTTTGAGATATCTATACCAAAAGAAAGTACTGTAAATGAACTCTGCACCACTCTGACCAAACGACTGGAGGAAGAACAAAAAAGATCGGATGAAGCAATGGAAACAATACGAAGATTAAGAGATGACGATGAAAAATTAGTTTTGAGGGATAAAATTACTGACATGAAAAAATTGATTACTGATTTAGAAGTAGAAAATACAAAGTTAAAGTTCGAAGCTGAGCAGTTATCCGATGATGTAGAGAGGTTAGAATATCAACTCATACATTCTTACTTTTATAGTTGACATAAAAAAGGTGCTAAACAAAGCATTAAAAATACAGTTATTGTTTAGAATATTGCGTTATTAAAATGGTTTTTTTATGTTTTTGGGAAATGATAAACTCAATAAACTATACATGCTTTTTATTGCTTCTAAAGGGTTTATAAAAAAAAACATTAAATACTAAACTCTTTAGAGGCAATCCAAAGCAGTATAGTTTATTAAGTTTATCATTTCCCAAAAACATATACAAACTCTTTTAACACATAACACACTATCCTTAAGATTCTAGTTCTCTTTGCCTTTTTTTTTAATTTGCTTGAAAAAAAAATACACAAATTTGTCACAGAGCTTCAAACCTATTATCAAAATACTTAAGTAGACTTAAAACAAAAACATCAAAAAATAAAAAAACAACATATAATTCCGTGTAAGGATTGGCCCGGTGTATATACATCGATCAAACAACGCAGTATTTGGATAATAGGCTAAAAAGCTACAAACACGAGACCCTGTTTTTTGTTGTTTTGTTAAAACTGTAAATACACACATCCAGAGCTGTCAAAGTACTCTTAAATAGTACTTCAAGTACAAGTACCAAGTATTCATTAAAATGTACTTGCATTTTCAAGTAAATTGGAAAAGTACTTGAAATACCACCAAGTATTTTACTTGAAGTAAATCCAAGTACTTGAAGTAAATCAAAGTACTTGCAGTAAAACAAAGTACTTGAAGGAAAACAAAGTACTTGAAGAAAAACAAAGTACTTGAAGTACACCAAAGTACTTGAAGTAACCAAAGTACTTGAAGTACATAAAAGTACTTGACAAGTACTTTTTATTTACTTGAAATATTGTTTTTACTTAAGTACTTTTTTTACTTAAGTACTTTCTTTACAAAGTACTTTTTTTACTTAGTACTTTTTTTACTTCAAGTTTCATCGTAATACTTCAAGTACTTAAATAAATACTTCAAGTAATTTACTTGGTCAAATCAAGTAAAAATCCAAGTATCTTCATAAAAACTAATCAAGTACAAGTACAAGTACCTCCTAATATAAAGTACTTGAAGTAAAATACTTGAAGTACAAAAAAGTACTTCAAGTAAAATTTTACTTGAAGTACTTCAAGTTTTGACAGCTCTGCACACATCTATGTGTAATAATGTGAAAAAGATTAAAAATAATCGAAAAGTCATTATTAACGTACTAAAAAGTGTTTTTCATTCCCACAGACCTAAAACCAAAAACCCTATATATATATATATATATATATATATATATATATATATATATATATATATATATATATAATAATAATATATATATATATATATATATATATATATATATATATATATATATATATATATATATATATATATATATATATATATATATATATAAAATATATATATAAATAACCCGAATTCATTTTTTAATTCTGCATCGAAAACCAAGAATACTTTTTTTGCAAATTTTCCTTCGTTTCCAAGATATTTCACTATAAAGTTTTGCGAAAAGAAAAAATTTAAATCGCATATTGGGTGTCTAAGTTGGCGCTTTCAAACTATTACGTAATCTAAAATCAAGTTTGACCTTTGTCAAAAGTTACACACTTGTCAATCTGTTATTGGAAAAATCACAAAAAAATGTGAGTTCGCTAAGAAGGTATTGGCACCGTGCGCGATGACAACGACATCTGACGGCTGCATTAAATCATGCTTCAAAGCCATGTGAGATGTGTAAGATTACTTATAATATTTATTTATTTTTCGTAAATTAATATATATACATATATATATAAACCTGTTCAGCACTGTAAAAGTGAAGTACAATATCAATAGTGAATAAACAATTTTAAAGCTTAGACAGTAAGTATAAAAAGTGTGTTTTTAATAAAAAAAAGTTCTTGGAGTTTTGTAGAATCGAACTCGGACCTTATTATCGGGGAATAAGGTTATCCGGTGTAATCAATCCAAATGACAGTTAAATAACATTACAAATGTCAGTATAATAAATAAAAAAATATATTTAAAAATGTAACATTAAACAGGTTTTTTAAAAATAGTAATTTATTTCCAATTGATGAATAGTTTTTTTTATTAACCTTAGACAAAAATCGGCAATTGGTCCGATAAGTAAAAAATCACCTGACAAACTTTTTCATTATACTTAACCTAATATATATTTACTTACTTGAAGGCTTTATAGCCATTTTCTCTATTCACAATTACAGAAGACCACACAGGCACTACTTAGTCTATTAAAAAATATCTCGCAAAGCATTAAAAAACTTTAAAAAAAGGCAGGAACAAACAGTACACAGCAAGAAACGATAAGTTTTTCTTCTTGTTACGTCAAATTTGAAAGTTCGCCTAACCTCGAAACCCTAATGTCATTCGGCTACTTACTTTTTTCTTTTAACTGCATTTATCCATTTTGACCTTTTTTTTAATTTCCAACTAGCAGTTGGAAATGTATAAAATTTGCAGTAACTATTTCTGCCAGTATTCTGACATTTAAGCGCACAAAAACTATTATGCACCTTTTTTATTATTTTTATCTAATATTTTACATTTGAATTGAGCATGATTTTTGAAAAATTTGACCACAGCGAGCGCTGCTATCGATTCAGCTGTCCCCATACTTCGCACCTTGCCAATACGGTGATATTGTTTATGAGTATTGTGATTTTTCTAATAACAGATTGACAAGTGTCTAACTTTTGACAACGGTCAAACTTGATTTCATATGACGTAATAGTTTAAAAGCGCCAAGTAAGATTAGCGACATCCACAATGTGATTTAATTTTTTTCTTTGGCAAAACTTTATAGTAAAATATTTCGAAAACAAAGGAAAATTTGCAAATAAAGTATTCTTGGTTTTCGATTCAGAATTAAAAAATTAATTCGGGTCTTCATTTTTCGCCTCTACTTACCAATTACAAAAAAAATATATATATATATATATATATATATATATATATATATATATATATATATATATATATATATATATATATATATATATATATATATATATATATATATATATATATATATATATATATATATATATATATATTATATATATTAATTTTTAATTCTCCTGGGTTTTTCGGTCATTTTTTTAAAAATTAATTTGAAATAAAATTAAAACATTTCTTTGACGTTTCGGTTTATTTCCAATTAAACCATCATCAGAATCTAGAACAATAAGATGTTCTTAATGTCTTTATATATACAATTGGAAACAAAAACAAATAACAAAAATTAATTAAAGGAAACAAATATAAAGTTACATACCTTTTGCCTTTCATAAACTTACACTATCTAATAAGATTTAAAAAATTCAAAATAAAGGTAAAAACCAAACACTTAAAAACTAAACGATGAAACTATTACGCTTTACATCTTGAATGTTAGTGATGAAAAATAGAGTATATTTTATAAATGTTGGGTCTACCCCTAACTGTACATAATTTTGGGCTTTCCAGCCCTAATAGGTGGTAAAAATTTGCATTTATTATCCTGTAATTAGGTCGTTATAGACGATACTTAGATTACCAGTGTCAGTCCTAAAATTTACAGTATTTTTGTTTTTTGATATGAATCATTTCTTTTAGGTTTCTTTTTTTATAGTTCGTTTCGTAATCTAGAATTTGAACATTTTTGAAATTAAAATTATGTAGTTCTTCTATTGCATGATTAGCGAGAGCTGTTGAATTATCTTTAATATTTCTTATGCTTGTTTTGTGTTCATTGATTCTATTTTTTAAATATTGCTTTGTTTGTCCAATATAGGTTTTGGACAATCAAGGCAATCTATTTTATAAATGAGGTTCGTTTGATCTAATTTTGGGATTTCTGGTTTTAGTTTTGTGAAGAGTGATTTAGAATTATTTAGCGGTTTTTCAGATACATGAATGTTAAATGGATTCAATACTTTTTTTATTTTATGATTTATTTCAGGGTTGTAGGGTAATGAAATATATTCCTTGTCTTTATTATTGTTATTATTTTGATTTCTATTAGGGTTATATAAATGATTTATACGTGCTTTTATAATTGGTTCTGTGAATTTTTTTGGATATTTGTTTTTTTGTAGGATTTCTCTTACTTTTTTTAAACTTTTTGGTCTGTGCTTTGTATCAGAGAGTTTTACAGCTCTGTCAACTAATGACTTTACAACACTTTTTTTGTATAAAATTGGGGTATTTGAGGTGAAATTTAGGTATCTACCAGACCAAACAGATTTGGTACCAGTTTGTTTTTATTATGCCATTATTATCATAACCTATTGTAACATCAAGGAAGTTAATTGTATGATTATTTTCGTTTTCATGAGTAAATTGAATTTTTGGATGGAAAGAATTAAATTTGTTAAGTGTATAGTTAATTTTATTTTTTGGAATACATAGAAGACAGTCATCAACATATCTCTTATAAAAATATGGTTTATAATCTAGCGAATTTATAACATTATCTTCTAGGCATTCCATGACAAGGTTGGCTATTGTAGCCGATATTGGTGATCCCATTGCAACGCCGTAAATTTGGGAATAAAAATGTTCTTGGAATTGAAAGAAATTTGATGAAAGGCATAATTTAGTTGCTTCGATAAACTCATTTTTTGGAATAGTGGTAAATTCTTTAATTTGGGACCATTTTTCAGTAATGTTTTTATAGCTAGTTCAATAGGAATGTTGGTGTAAAGTGAAATCACATCAAATGACACTAAAATATGGTCTTTTGGTATTTTTTTATTTTTAGAAATTCATGGAAAACATTACTGAATATATATATATATATATATATATATATATATATATATATATATATATATATATATATATATATATATATATATATATATATATATATATATATATATATATATATATATATATTTTTGTACATTTGTATTTTTCCGGTTTGCAATCCGTTTGTCAGTACCTGAATTTTCACGACGTTTCGCCAAAATCTCAGTTGGCATTTTCAAGTGATGCTTCCTGGGTGGCTGCTCGACTTGGAATGAGTGCTTTGGTCCTTAGGATTGTCTACACGACGGGGAACTCCCGCGGGGGAGAGAGGGGGAAATGGTACCATACCATTCCTGCCTCTTATTAAAATCCCCTGGGATGATGGTAAATTAGTTATATCCGCATTTACAGGCTCTTTAGCCTTATGGGCAAGTAGGGTCATTAATGGATCTTCTCCACTAAGGCCATGCGGCGTATCACCACTACTAAGCCTGCGGATCCTGGCTTTCCCTCCGGCTAGCTCTCGGGATGGAAGCAGGACTCCTGTATTCCCCGTATGTAGATTATTAGACCCGTTCGCACTGTCCAAGCCCGTACCGACGTTATCGGGATGAGCAGTGGAACCTGGATCGGAGCTTAAGGTACCATTCTTGGGTTCCTTGCGTACTGTCCTAATTGGTGTAAGTCTAATCCGTTTTACTGTCCTGTATTTCGGTGTTCTTCTAGTGAGTACCATCTTTTCCCGGTTCACTAGTGAGTACTACCTTTGTAACTCTGCAGGGTGGTTCCTGGAACCCTTCCCTAACTTTTGGTACTAAATTGGGTACTAGTGCTAAGTAGTGTCCTTATGCAATTCACTCTTGAAGTTAAAGATGGTAAGTATAAATGATGTTATTCCTAGTTATCCCGGTGACACTACTTAGTACTACCTCTGGGATTTTTATGGAAGGTACTTGGGTACCTCCCTTATCATTTACGAGTAACTACGGGTCTAGTGCTCGGCAGTGTAGGCTTCAAATAAATGATCAAAGTCCAAAATTGGGACTTTGACCTATGGTTCCTGATTTTTCCCGGGTACACTAGTGAGTACTACCTCTGTAATTTTGCAGGGTGGTTCCTAGAACCCTTCCCTAAATGTTGGCACCAAACTGGGTGCTAGTGCTCAGTAGTGTCCCTACGTAATTCACGCCTAAAGTTGGAAATGATGAAAAATTCCTCTTTATTCCCGGTTTTATCCCGTACACTGCGGGGTACCGACCTTGGTACTTGTGCAGGGTTCTTCCCTGATGTCCCCTCTTCCTTGCTGTCCTAAATTGGGCAGTAGTGCCTGGTAGTGTAATGGTGAAAATCACCCTTAAAGGTGAAAATAATATGAAATTCCCTTTTGTTCCCGGTTTTATCCCGTACACTGCGGGGTACCGCTTCTGGGTTTACTATTGTTGGGTTGCCGGATCTATCCCCTTCAACATGAAACTAATCTGGACTCCGGTAGTCCTTAGTGTCCCGATTAAAATGCCAAAATAAGATCAGCTGACATAAAATCGCGTATGTTATCCCGATTATCCCGGTTTTGTGGATATGGGAATCACGGCGCCAGCCACCTAGGTGCAATGGGGGCAGCAGCCGTATGCTTCCTGAAAGCTAAAATAATAATAGAAAATAAGGTGATCCACTCCAGGGCCTGCCTGTGGAAACAAGGCGGCTATTCCTCTCTGGAGTTCCTGTCGACACAGGCTTCCTGTTGAAACAGGGAACAGTACTAAAATAAAACAAGTCCAGGGCCGACCTGTGGAAACAAGGTGGCTATTCCTCTCTGGACCTCCTGTAGAAACAGGGAAACAAGATTACGATTTCTTTCTTCCCAGGTATTTCTTGAAAAAGAAATCCTGAGGGATTGCTGCTACAGATTCTAAAAAGAATCAAAATAAAACACAGGGTATCTATTTTCTGGTTCCAAACCACTTCCTCTCTTCACCTCGATAACCCAAAACACGTAATCTATAAAAGCAGCAGACTTACTTAGTTACGAAACAAAAATAAAGGTTAGCCTCGATAACAAAACGAACTACATCTGTAGAACTTCCAAACCTGGGGACCTGCCTGTTGGGGCGGTTACTTCCCGGTATCCGAGTAGTGTTCTCAACGGTATGAAAGCCGGAGATCAACTCTCCCTGAAACACGAATTGCGTCGGATTTTATAGATTCCGTGACAGGATGTCCTTTTATACGGCTGCGTAGATTGTATCTTGGTTCCGGTTCATTGGTTGTCATGCTTCGTTGGGTTTGTTGACTTGTTGCCGGGTGTTCTTGGTTTGTCGTCTTTGACCTGTTTTTGTTTTTAAGTAAGGTTTTCCATATGGTCGGAATGTTTTGTGCATCGTCTCTCTTATTTAGGTTGTTTGAGTTTTCTATTTCGAGTGCTTCTCTAATAAGTCGTGTTCTGTGGTGTTTTATTGCAGCGATTTGTTTTGTTTCTTGGAAGTTAATGGTGTGTCCAGTCTCTTGGTGGTGTTGGAACAAAGCCGATGTTGTTTGTTTGTTCTTTATACTATTCTTGTGTTCTTGGACTCTGGTGGAGATTCTTCTGTTTGTCTGCCCGATATATTCTTGTCGCAGTCTCTGCAGGGTATGCTGTACACTCCTTGGTTTTCTAAGGGTATCTTGTCTTTTGGGTTGCCTAGTATGTTGTGGATTGTTGTTTGGGGTTTGTAGGTTGTGCATATGTCATGTTTTCTTAAAAGCCTTCCAATTACGTCTGTTACACCTTTAATGTAGGGTAAAGTTGTTTTTGGTTTAGATATGTCTTCCTTGTCCTTTGCTGTTGTATTTGTTTTTTGCTTTAAAGCTTTTTTAATGTTGTGATCTTTGTAGTTGTTTTGTTTAAGGGCTGTGGTAATTTTGGTAAGTTCTTCTTGTCGGTTTGTGGGGTTGGTTAGGCGTATAGATCTGTTGATAAGGGTATTGGTAACTGACTGTAGCTGTGATGGATGATGGTGGGAATCGGCATTCAAATATCTGTTTGTATGTGTGGGTTTTCTGTAGACTGTGTAATCAATTGTGAGATCTTTTTTTTCTGGTTATGAGAAGGTAAAAGGAATGGTAAACTCCTGTTTACCTCGACTTCTAGTGTAAACTGGATGCGAGGGTGGATGCTGTTCAGTTCTTCTAGAAAATATATAGATATATATATATATATATATATATATATATATATATATATATATATATATATATATATATATATATATATATATATATATATATATATATATATATATATATATATATATATTTATTTATTTATAACTAAACAGATGTGTTTATGAAACAAAAGTGCTATAAGAATTAATTTAAAACTTTTTTTATATTTTTATATTTTAAAATACTTTTATTTTGCAGCTTCTAGAAAAAAAAATATTTTTAAGTCCAAAAATGAACCAATAAAGTTACCGCTGTGGCTTTTCTCACTAAATACTATTAATTTAAATTAATGTAGCCTCTGTTTTGACATCAAATATTAATTTGTATTCATAGAATAAAAACTTTAAAAAAATGCCCTAAAAAATTTTAGTTGGTATTAAAATTGATAAAAAAAAAAGATGATTAATATTAATAAAGTTAGAAATAAAACTAGGCCGCATTAAAAGGTTTTTGCTTATTAAATAATTATTAAAAAAATAAAGATGCTGGATTTTCTGTTTTATAATTTTTTTGGTTTTCTCAGATATAAAAAAGAAGTTGCCGAGGCATCTGAAGAACTAAAAAAGTAAAGAAAAACCCTGAAGATGAAAAGGTCGTAAACAAATAATTGATTTAGAAAACGAAAGCTTGATTAAAGAAAATACTGATTGATAAATTGACTCGAGAATACAAAAATTGCGTATGGAGTTGCGATTGCTATCTGAAGACTATGAGAATAAACGAAAAGAGGTGGCAAAGTATCAGAAACAACTTGATGAGGCAAACGTTATTATAAGGGCATTTAAGGACCAATTTGAAAAAGCTTCTGAGCCACAGTATTAAAACAAAAATTAAATGGATAAAATTGTAATGTATTAAAAAGAAACAATAATAAACCGTAATGTAACTAAGTTTTTACAGTTTGTTAGCTCCATAATTTATGTTTAAGACACTGAATCTTCTTGCAAAAATAGTGTATTGAAAAAACTTTATGTTTATTGTTTTTTAAATTGTTTTTAGAAAGAAACTTTTAGTGATATATAAATAAAAACTTCAAGCAAATTTAACATCTTTTGCATTTTCAAACAGATATACGTATAACTTAATTTTTTAGATTAAAAGAAAAATATTTTGTTTTTCCTCATGATGTACATGGTGGCCAAACCAACAAGATACCTTAAGAAAATTTATTAACTAAATACCTATAAATACAAATATCAAAAAAATAAGTTTAAGAATAGAATAAGTGCTATTTCTAATTAAAAAAATTATAGTATTTAAAACATTTACCGTAATCAATTTAAGAAATTAATAAATTAGATCAGGAGAGTAAATATTAGATTATTTAATAAAATTGTAAGATTTTTTTGAACTAAATGACAAAAATTAAAATTTTTGCTAGAAAATAGAAATTAGGCATGAAAGTTAAAAAATATATTTGAGGATATAAAAAGTTCTTTCTTCATGATTATTTATAACTTACTAATAAATGCCTTGTTTAATTAGAAATACAAGATAAAAAATAGTAAATTTACTTATTTAGAAAATCAAAGTATTTCCTAGAATTATTTGTTTTTTTAGTACAAATGTCTAGTGCGAATATAAAAATAAGCAGGTAATTCACTAAAATTGTTTATTTTATATTAACAATGACCTTGTGGATTAAAGAAAATAATAATAAATTGAATTTACCAAAAGTCATTTATTTTTTTAAAAAATGTTTACCTTTAAAGATAGTAAGTAAGTTTTAAATGTCCTGTATGATACAAAAATATATAAACAATTCTAAAAACCTAATAAATAATTAGCGATACTTAATTAATCTTTTTTTTAACAGATATAGCAAATTTGAAGGTTAGATAGATAGAATTTAGATAGAGGGCCATCAGCGGCCAATTAGGAAGTATTTTTAACACAAAAGCAAATCATAAAAAACAAAATTAAAAGTATGATAAAACTAAAAACGGAGACACAGAAACTTCGTGGAACTTCCTTTAGAAAATTTCTCAAACGAAAGTTTATTTTAAATTTTTCCTGACAACGATTTTTTTTTAATTCAGCTTAAAACATAAATTGCTTAAGAAAAAAAAACGTCAGTGGGTTAAGCTATAAATGCCTTGACAGTTTTAAAGGAATGTTTAAGAGCGCATTATTGTTTGTACCGTGGAAGAGGTCATAGAAATAAAATGACTCTTTACCTAAGTAAAATTTTAACTTGATTTTATTAAAGAAGATATTCCTAAAATTATTCGTTCTAAACAGAAAAAATTTGTTCACATATTATTGTTTAAAGCGAATAAACACACGTATGTGCCTTTTTATAAAATAACTACTGGCTCATTATTTATATACTTGCTTGTTTTATTTTATAACTTTATCAAATCTCCCTAAATATATATTTTTTTACTTAAGTAGGCTTAAGTAAGCTCATTTTAATTGTAAAAAGAAAAAACATACTAAAATATTCTGGGTCGCTTACTTACGTGTATATCAAATTTAAAATAAGTATCTTATTTTCTTCTGGAGTTATGGCATCAACAGACATACAGAAAAAACAGACCGACAAATAGAAAAAAAAAACATTTTTTTTTTAAATCTGAGATACCCCAAAACTAAAAAACTGCAAACACTTCGAGGGGCGATTTTCCCGCCAATAAAACAGTTTTCGTATTGAGGGCCTAACAAATATTTTAAAAGCGACGAAACAGCAAAAACGTTTTTAAAAATGATTTTTTTATTTTTATTTTTTTTTAATTTTTAGATGCTTTTGTGTCGGTAGATTCCAAGTAGAAAAATATAGATACCTAGCGCATTCACCAGATGTTTTGATATGAAATTTGTATGAAAAATTAAACAAATTGTAAAGGTATATTGAAATTACATGTGTATTTTACTACATCTATTTATATTTAATACTCGTCGGGGTGACCAACAGTAAGGAAATCAAATAATTATTATACATTTTTAATAGCTATAGCTATTAAACTAACTACAACCTAAAGTACCTCTGTGAATTGCTCGACGAAAGAAAGAAAAGTTTCTTAGGTAATTTTGACATAGTGGAGGGGGTGTGAGTATTTGAACAGTGACATATTTTTTTATCGGCATCGTAAATGTACGCGTGACAAAATCTTAGTTTATCAAAAGGTATGTTTGGTATTCGGAAATAGTGTACACTATTTAACATTTTTTTTTACGTAAGCGCTCCTATCGAAGGTCTATTTTAGAAATAGTTGTGTACAAAAAGTGTTAAATAGTATAAAACATATTTCTAAGACCTAAAGAATCTGTTACGTTTGTTTTCAAAACATTTTAATTTTATAGATTCAAGAAGGGAATTTCTGCAAAACAAAAAACCGTTTCGATGTCTTAAATTTTGTTAACATATTATACCCATAGCCAAGGGCGTAGCCAGGAAAATGTAGGGGGGCAGACAAAGAAAATCCTAGATTAAATTGTTTGTTTTGATCGTTGTTTTTACCATATGAGTTTCACATGAGCAGTGGAGGTAGTAATTAAAAAAATATATAAAAATCAAAATTAGCTTGAATGAATGCGAGCGGCGATCGATAAAGGCGCACAACATTGGATGATCAGTTGCCTCCCCTCTCACCCCGCATCCCGCCCACCCGCTCCGCTCCTATGTCTATTTTATTAAGAATTCTTTACAACTTTTTTAAAGTTTTTTTGGCTTTCCACAAAATGTTTTATGATTAATTTTTCTATAACAACAAAACTACGCCATCCTTGTTATAAGTGACATTTTTTAGAGTAAGAAATTATGTAAACAACATAGTTGGATTTCATAAGCCTGTTAGTTTCTTTGGTCTTATAAGAATCGTCGCAAGTTATGAAGCTCCTTAGAATTACAGTTTACCAGCGAACGACCGCTCTCTAAGGGGGGCAGCTGCCCCTCCCTGCCAAGGGCGTGGATAAGGAGGGGGGCAATGGGGGTAGTTACCCCCCCCCCAAAGCCCTACCTACCACGTTATCGGAAAATATATTCTCAAATTCAAAAATGAAAGTAACGACATAATTTTGATGCTGGTTAAAACTGAGTCAGAACTATGGTTTAAAAATGGAAAAACGAAACAAATATCCCAGATTCTGCTATTTCAACTTTTAAAACGTGCAATTAACAGTTATACCCTTATGTTCATTTAGCATTATATCTTCTATGTACTATGCCAGTGAGCGTTACATCCTCGGAGAGAAGTTTTTCTGCACTAAAAAGATTGAAAACGTGGTTAAGGGCATCTATGAGTCAAGAACGATTAGTTGGTCTAGCCCTTTTACATGTGAATCGAGACATACCAATAAATACAAATTCCATTGCGGACAGATTTGAAAAAATGAAAAAAAGACATTTGGATTTTATATTATAGTTGGTGTTTAATACCTGATTTCAATAAAGCGGTTTTCTTTAAAAAGTTATGTTGAACAAAAAATTGTCAATTTAAAAATAGTAATTTAGGATTAGGTTCTTTGTTTCGTTCATCGTGTAACAAAAATATATTGGTACAAATGTATGTATATTCTATAATAAGTTATTTTATGTCTGAATACATGTTTGTCATGTAATTAAAGTTTGAATTAGTTAGTGCACTGTGTTATTTTTCAATTATAAATAACTTCGCAAATACAAAGCTCCTTGTTAAGATAAATTATATTTAATTGTTACTATATTTTTATATTGCATCTATACTTTGGATACTAAAAACTAACAAACTCAACAGGCGAAAGATATATGGAAGAAAAATGATATTATTATTATATAGTTATTTTTGTATCAAGTGGCTAAAATAATGAGGTTTTCAGGACGAGTTTGTTGTTTCCGCATAAGGCTTCAGCTGAGTTCGGAATAGCAAATGAGTTTTAAGAACCTATTTTGGATGCGTGCTACAAACAATTTTTTCTGTTTAAGTTTATAAAAAATGTGTGCAAACATTATAAATGTGCATATTAGCATCAACAAATACTTTGACCCCGATTTTGACTCAATAACAACAGGATTATTTTCCAGCAAATAACAGTTTATGTAACATATTTTGTCAAGTTTGTGTTCAGAGTTGTTTTTTTCGATACTAAAATTACCCCTTCTAGGAAAAAATATTATCGACACCCTTGCTCCCTGCTCGTACTTCGCTACGCCCATGCCCACAGCCACAGCACCTTCCAAAAAGCTACGATTCCTCTTTCCAGGAAGATGATATTTTCTCCTTTTAACTAAATACCGTTTCCATGTCTGAGAAATGAAGCCAATTATTTTTGATTCCGTTCAAAGAAAATGGTTGTTCTGCAAGAAAAATCTGATCTCCTTTTTGGGTATTTTTACAGCTTCTGCGCCAGTTTAATTGTTCTCAATTGGGTAAGTGTCACTCTTATGCATTCTTTTTCAGATCACTTAGAGATACCCCGCAATTTCCATTTTGTCCCTAGATGTTCTTAACTATGAAACCACTGCCTGCAAAGAAGTTTCCCATCTTTTTCAAATCTCCAATTCTTTAACCCCATGGTAAACAACTTCCTCTTATATTTCAGTATGTTTTCGTTGGAAGAAGTCGCCTTAAAATTTGCCAGAAAATGAAACCACTTCGGTCCAGGTCTCGAGGTATTTCGAGCTCAGCCCTGTTGACCCCTATAAACTTGCAGATCGCCTGCAACAAAAAATAAGAAATCACCCAAAAAATCCAAAATCAAGAAAACTAATCTACAAGTCGGCCACCGTAGTCAAGATGAAATTAAATAAAAATAAAATGAAAATTTTAACTACATTTTAAGAATTTTGCTTTAAAAACTTAGGAAATTCTAAAATATTTTTTTACTGTTTATGGCGTTTTATCATAAATGACATATTAAGTTTATTTGACTGGTATATTTATAATTCTTTAAAAGACAAAAAAGGTGGTATGGTGTGTGAATTAATTTTAAGTTTACCTGAAATTACTTCAGCATCAAGCATAGATAACCATGCATTATTTAAATTAACAGATATTGATGCTACACATTTATCTTTATTTAATAAAATAAATGCACTTTCCTTTATTTAACGTTTTTTTTAACAAGTTTCCTTTGCTAAAATCCTAGAAGCATTCCAGTTTATTATGTGGCTGTTATCAAATGAGTGTTGACAAATTTTTGATTTGTGGAATTCTGTGTATGGTTTCACAATAATTCGTTGATTTCTTGACCGCAATAAAATTTAAATGAAAACCCTCAGTGCTAAACCCAGTCATAAATAAGACAAATATCGAATGTGTAGGCACAGGGTAAAGGTCCTGATTACCTACAATAGTTGAGGTTAAACACCCATATTGCCTTTAACTGACAGAGCATATTATACCAAAACTAGAGTACAAATAAAATAACATAAAAAGGAAATTTTAAGAAAGTTTATTGAGATTTACAACTTACAGTAGCAGGTAAAACGAGAAATCAACGAATTATTGTGGAACGTACTTTATGTTCTATGTTCTTTTATGCGTTTGGCTAATGATCTGCAACTTCACAGTGGTCAATAGGAGCAGGCTTAGTTCGCTATACCCCGGGACCTGGACCGAACTGGTCTCATTTTCTGGCAAATTTTAAGGCGAGTACTTCCAGCGAAAACATACTAAAACATGAATCCTCCACAAAACTATAGAACATATTTACAATTACCTCTTAGTTCACTTCAGACAATCACGGTATATCGTTACTTAGGTCATAAACTATCATGCGGACTGTCCTAAGTTTAAAAAAATGTATATTTAATTGTGACATTGTTTTTTGAGACAGTCAGTTTAAGCTATTTAATAAAAGGAAAAAAAATAATAATTTTTGGATACTTACACTATCATAGATAAGACTTAATGATTCAATCAATAACGTCTAAAAATAAATAGAAAAATACTTATATTAAAATGTAAAGTCATTGCTAAACTCAATATATGATTATAGACAGGATGCAGGCTATAATGTTACACAATATTACTTTAAATAATAATGTGTAAAATGAATAAAGGGAAACTTCTAGAAGTTTCTGACAGCCACCTAAAAAAATAAAAAGACATTTAATTGTAGGTGAACGAGCATGGATAAAAACTATGTACAAAATTGTGTGGGAATTAAACAAAATTGTGTTCTCGATCAAAGAACCGGTGAAAATGGCTAAAATCGATATATGTTGTAGCTTTTGTCATCTAAGAAAAAGTCTCAAAGGGCACGAAGCTCCATTATGCAGATTTTGGCTCGTACGAAGCTCCAAAGCTCCACCGAAATTTCTAGGGAAGGACTCCGGTAAAATGGCTGAAATCGATATATGTTCGTATCATTTGTTATCCTAAGAAAGTCTATGGGAAGCGGATTCCCGTCGAAAATGGCTGAAATCGATATATGATGTAGTTTTTGTCATCCTGAAAACATAAAAAAGAAATTTATTTTACCAATTTTGATTGCTAATCGCTGTTTGACAGTTAGTTGACAGCTGTCAATAGTCAGTATTGACTTTTTGACATTAGATTTAAATTCAGTGACCTAAAAACATAAGATGTTCTACTTTTTTTATATTATTATGCATTAGACTACTGAATTATGACCTTTTAAATTTGTAAATAATGATCGATCTGTGGAGCTTTGGAGCTCTGTAGAAGCCAAATGGAGCTTCGGGCCAACTGAGACTTTTTCTCAGGATGACAAAAGCTACAGCATATATTGATTTCAACCATTTTCACCGGGGTCACTTTCTATAAGAAATGATCGATCTGTGGAGCTTTGGAGCTCCACAGGAGCCAAAATACGTATAATGAAGCTTCGTGCTCATCGAGATTTTTTCTTAGGACGAAAAAAGTTACAACATATATCGATTTTATCCATTTTTACCGGGGTCATTTCCCATAAGAAATGATCGATGTATGGAGCTTTAAAGCTCCATAGGCGCCAAAATACGCATAACGGAGCTTTGTGCCCATTAAGACTTTTTATCAGGATAACCAAAGCTACAACATATATCGTTTTCAGCCATTTTAGCTGTTTTTACCGGGGTCACTTCCCATAAGAAATAATCGATCTGTGGAGCTTTGGAGCTCTGTAGGAGCCAAAATACACATAATGGAGCTTTGTGTCCAGAATGACAAAAGCTAAAACATATATTGATTTGAGCCGTTTTCACCGGGGGCCACTTCCCATAAGAAATGTGCGAGATCCTTTAAATACTTCAAATTTGTAAACTCGCATACATGAAATTTGTATTAATTCTGTTGTTTTTTGCTTATTTCATCCAGCAAATTGCATTCGCCATCATGAATGTTTCAACTTTGACTTCAGATTCAAAATTAGCAACCTCAAAAACCACCTCATAGGAAATTTGGCTTAAATTGGTTGATTTATTTGCCATCTTTAAAAACACCCCCCGAAAAAAAAACCGTTTCGCTATGGCTTTGGACGCAACTGCATAATTGATAGTCTGCAAATGCAAGTTATTTACTTCCCAAAGCTAGAAATATCTTAAAGGACTTGCTTCCCGATTTTTGTTTGCAAGTCCTGGAATAGAAACGATCAGCTAACATAACGTATGCACATAACACTTTCTCAAGTGGAAGGAAAGTAAGGCTGTTTTAAGCTCAACGCACCCGTTCATTACAATTTTATTTGGGGAATAATATTAAATTACTGCTTATTTAACTAAATTAAAAAACAACTACCAGCTTAAATGTGATTTACACTAGACATCTTTTATTATAATTGTATTATATATTTACATCCAATAAGTTGTGGTTTTGAAAATAGAAATAGACGCAATTCTTAACTGACCAGACTATTTTTCATATGGTATTAATCTATCATCTGGATTTAGATAGAAATCCATATGCTTTCAATTTCCATTTATTATTTTAATTTTTGCTTCACTACAATAAAACAGTTTTTTTGTTTAATTTCTAATGTTTCTTTATTTTTAAATTTAACAATAAAAAATATGGTATACAACAAAATATGGATAATAATATCACAATAATCATATTACTTATGACCATCTGAAGACTACGGCACTTTTAGTATAATAGTTGTTCCTATTATTTCATTCTGGTTTCTTGAATGAATATCTATTTAATTTTTACAAGAAAAAGAATTCTAGGAGCTTAAATTCATTTTATACAAATAGCATTCATAATAAGTTATTTCGCTGTTAGATGTTCATATATCTATATGTTTTTTAATAAATGCAATTTTGCTTATAGTGTCTATAAAAAAACATATTAAGCAGGTAATGTAAAAATTAAATAACCACTTCTGATATTACCATATTTAATTCTTAATTAAAATCTGTAATAATTGATACTCATTAAAACTCAACCCCTCTAAATGGATACTCATTACTTGGTAACAATTCTTCGGCATGAACGGCTCTTCCATTGCAGTCATAGGAATCTAGAATTTGTACTTCTTCTTCAGAGAGCACAAAGTCAAACACTTCTATGTTCTGTTTCATTCTATCATGATTTGAAGACTTCGGAACAGGAATAGTTCCTATTTGAATGAGATATCTAGAAATAAAAATTATATAAAAATATAAACTAAATTCACTTCGCGTCTAGACAAATCCCGGATATTATGGCTGGCGAGATTCTTGACAGTGTTGACGCATGTTTAATATAATCCAACGAATTTGTCATAACCTAAAAAATTCCATTTTAATATGTAAAGTAATAATACGTTCCCGCATTTTTACGTCTGAAATTTAATTGGAAAAAATAAAAACCTGCTTTAACTAACCAGAACATGACCTACTAGAACTTAGGGCTTTTGAATTTGTTTAAATTAATTGTAGAAGTTAAAAACAAAATTTGAACTACGTATTAGAAAAAACCCTGCGAATATATAATTACACTATAAAAAAAATTATAACTTCTACCATATCAAAAATTATAAAATTTTTGTTCATAACTTCTATGTAGGGATAATTACGACAAATTCAAAAGCCATTATTTTTGGCCGGTCATGGTTAGTTCTGGCTAGTTAAAGTTGCTTTTTATTTTGCCAAATCTCTGCATAATAAAACATGTTTCATGTGTCAACACTGTCTCTAGACGCGAGTTTTTCTTTCTACCGGCCCAACAAAAAGAGGGGCAGTGGCGGCTCCTCCTTTGGGTCATTTGGTCAATGACCTCCCAATATTTTCGACGATATTTCCGAACAAAAACATAATAATGATATAAATTAAAAATAATATATTTTTTCAATCTTTTAAATTTTCCTTTATTATTCTAAGCATATAAACTCGTTGACCGATTACTGGATTTCACAAGCTTCGCGCGGCGATCTCCAGATCGGTGGTTTCGTTCGTTGGCAAAAAGCCGGGCTGTCAGCCTTGCATTGAACGGAGCCGAGTCGAGTTTCCCCGATCTAATTGACGATTGGGCGATTTCGGCTGCTTTTCAAAGCAGTGTAATCTCATCGTATGGGTCAACAGCCGCGAAGAGGAAAATTACGCATTTTTCGAGGTGTTTGTTTGTTATTTATTTATTTTTGCATTTTCTTTCTTGTTTTTCTTTGGAGTAAACGCCTGTGTGAAATAAAATGCTTATAATTGAATCCTTCAGTCATGTTTTTTTTTTAACTAAAAATCAGTTAAGCCATATGCATTTGAAATTTTAACTAATGACCTTCCCCAAAGATTGACCACGAGCCTCTACTGAAGAGGGGAATAAGGCGGGCAGGGCATTCGGGCAGATTCGGGCAGAATGCGCTAGGCAGTATCAGCCGGACCCCGGATGTCAAAGGAGTGGTTGTCAATCGCATTTTTTGGAAATTTTTTACGATGTTTTCGTTTTTATACGATCATGTTAGTCACTGTTGTACTTAATACAACAGTAATTAAAAGGTTGTTAAATTTTTATCAGACTTAAGCCTAAAAATAAAATAAAAACTGCTATTCTGAAAAAAATAAACTCATGAACATTCTTAAAAATTAATGAAATTAATAGTAATCCTAATAATAATAAAAAAATAACTTTAAAAAATAATCTTAAAAGCATTCCCTTTTTTAATAAATGCTCAAAGACATTGCCCTGCTGAGTTTCGCAACACCCGAGCAAATTATAAAACTCCGTCCCAACATTTGACAATACTTCCGGTGTAATGGAGTTGGTAATGTCGAATATTTCTGCCCTTAACTCAACTAAATTTACAGGCCTCTCATGTATATACCTGTAAATTAGTTAAGTTAATTGGCCCCACAAAAAAAGTTAAGAGGAGTCAAATCCGGTGACCTTGCAGGCCATGGTACGGTACCTCTGCCACAAATAGGCCGTTCAGCAAAAGTCCTAGTCCGAAATTCCTAAACTGTCCTTGAGTTATAAGCAGGACAGCCATCCTGCTAAAACCAAACTTCCTCAAAATTAACGTTTAAGGTCCACACAGCTGGTGTAATTTCCTCTTGCAGTATTTGCAAATATTTTCCCCATTTAGGTTGCCTTGAATGACAAAAGGTCCTACAATGTTGTCGTCCAAAATACCCGCCCAAACGTTTAATTTTTTGGGGATATTTTGTCCGTACAGGCGGACTTTGTTTATTTTCCCATGACCAATATCTGGCGAATACAGGAATATGAAGAGAAAATGATTGTTTATTTGTAAACAGAATATTTTTTAAAAAATCGTCATTTTCATCAATTTTCTTTCTCATGGTCTCACAAAACTTCATGCGCCTGATATAATCATCTGGAAAAATTTCTTGAGTAGTGTTAATTTTGTAGGATTTATACCCATGCTTTTTTAAAACATGTCTAATTGTGCGGCCTGGAATACCAATTTTTGGAGAAATTTGGATGCTGAAGCATGGCTTATTTGCTTCCACAAAAGCACATACATTCTTTCTTTAGAAATAGGACGGGCTTCTTGGTTTTCGCGATAGCATTAACCGCATTGATTAATGCAACCGGATTTTTTAAAACGATTAAAGATATTTAAAATAGTTTGGCAGAATGGGACCCGTTGGTCAGGGTACTTAAAAGGAAACTGCCCAACAACTTCATTGGCACTTTCAGCTTTGGAATACCATAAAATTACATTAATTTTTTGTTAACTGGAATACATCTTTTAAAATAGCTGAATATTAACCAGTAAAAACAAAATTATTTAGGTTGTCTTGCCCGATAATAAAAACCTATTATTAAAATAAAAAAGTAACTTTAAGCATTCTAAAATACTAATATTTTTTACAATTTTGTTTTTGCTAAGCGCATAGTTTTTTTTAAATGACAAGTTTTATAAAATGTATGATTCTTAAACATTTCTAACAAATTTCTATCTCTGCCTGTAGCTAATTTTTCAGCACTTAAATATCTTTAAAACCGCCAAAGGTGCGTTTACTTGACAGAAATTTAAGTGTTGAGGTACTTTTTACTAACTCAGTATAAGCATTAGTCAAAGAAAAACCATATTATAAGCAAATATAAACCAGAAATAACAAAAAAAAAAGATTTGCAAACCTATAAGGAAACAAATGTATAAAAAAAAGATCACTCAAAGGCGAAAAAATATTACCTTAAGATAACTTGGGCACTTGTCTTTCCATATTTATTTCCAATTTCAACTAATTTTGGATCGTTAAGATCTAGAACTGCTTCGCCAGGCTTTCTCCAAGGTCTTGCTGGAGATCCAAAAGGACTGTAGGCTGTAATAAGGATACCCCTTTCCTTACAAAATGCAATAAGTTTCTTATTATTTAAAAGTGGATTTACTTCAATCTGTAAAAACAAGTAATTTAAGATTGTACACATGTTTAAAAATTATTACAAAAGAAAATAATTGATTAAAAAAAAACAATTATTTTTGAAAAACTTAATTTGAATTACATTTTTTAATATTATCTTTCTATTTTTTTTTTGTTAAAATTTAATTTAAAATAGGTTTGATTTCGTTACCGATTTTGATATTGGCTTATTATACCAAGTTCATATGCAGCATCTATGCCATTTTTTAGTGAAGCTTACGACGTTATTCCCTAAATTGCCGTGTAAAACAAAATTTAAAAAAGTTTCCGGTTTTTTAAAAACTAAACATTGAAAATAGAAATTATTTTATTCTAATGTAAACTAAAAATAATACTCTTTGCGTTTATGACCAATGTTTATGATTTTATTCGTTCTATATACTACTTTTTATGTTTACACAGTGAGGCCATAAAGTCTGAAAAAGTACGTTTTTCAGGTAAACGAAGCACCTGAGTAAAAAACGCTCGGACACGTGGATTTAGTTTTTAGGTTTAAAATTTTTTGAAAGAAAATAATTTAAACAGGGTGTTTCAAAAACAGCAGGGCCGGTATCGACTTCATTTTTTTAAATGGCACCACTGCATATTTTGACATTTTTTGATGTTACGGACAATTCTAGACACATTTCATGTACATTGTCCTATGCATATCTTCAACTGTTTTCGAGTAATCAAGGTTACATGCCATAATTTTAGAAAAACGAAAATTCAATTAAAAATAATTTATTTTACTTTGTAAACAACAATTAAGGGGCATACTTTAACGTAACAAATGCTGAAACTGTTGCCCGTTCACTTCTTGGCAGTATCCTAACCGATCGATGAATTCTTGTTGCACGTTGCGAATAAAAGAAATTGGGATTTGTCGAATTTCATCTCTTATACGATTTTTTAAGGCATCGATATTGGGAGGCCTATTGAAATAAACTTTGCTTTTTAAATATTCCCATAGAAAATAATCTAGGGGAGTTAAATCTGGGGGCCACGACGTCCTATCCATCTGTTAGGAAATATTTCATTGAGATACTGAGGGCCACGACGTCCTATCCATCTGTTAGGAAATATTTCATTGAGATACTGCCGGACAGGTACAGCGTAGTGAGGAGGTGCGCCGTCTTGTTGAAACCACATAGTCGGAGTGGGTAAATCGGGTTCATTACCTGGATACAGTTAAGCCAAAGCAGGAATTAACTCCAGTTGCAAAAAATCTAGATAAATTTCGCCGGTCAAGTTTTCGTTGAAAAAATACGGGCCTATAATCCTGTCTTGAAATGTTCCAGCCCAAACATTATTTTTTCCGGATACTGCGTGTGAGTCACTTGAGCCCAATGAGTATTCTCTTTTGACCAATACCTACAGTTTTGTCGATTGACACTACCATTAAGAAAAAACGTAGCTCTATCGGAAAATAAAATATTTCTACAAAAAAATGGATCCTCGTTGCACCGCTCTTGCATATTTTCGCAAAACTCGAGTCGGCGGTCATAGTCGTCTTCGTTTAATTCATGTATTAATCTTAGTTTGTATCGATGATACTTTGCATGTTTCAGAATATTTTTTACCGATGATTTACTGATGTCTAAATTTAATGCTACTTGACTTGTAGGTAAATGTGGATTTTCGTTATAATTAAGTAAAACATCTAATTTCACATTGTCATCTAGTTTTGGCCTACCTGTTCTAGAAAGGTCTTTTACACAACCATGTTCACGGCATTTTTTAACAATTTTGCTGACTGTAGATTCTGTAATAGCTTGCTCCCGATCTAGATGGGCGTTATTAAAAATTTCACAGACTTTACCCAACTGTCTTTGGCGATCTCCCCAGCCAAAAATCATTAGGATTTCGATTCTTTCTCGTTCTGAAAGCATATCTAATAAGATTAGTTCTCATACAGTATATCACAAATTGATACAGTGATTACTAAAACAACAGTCAAAATGACAATTAAGGTACCAAAGGTAAGGTAGAAAAATCGACGTGTCGAACCGATTTAATTTTGCAACCAATTAATGTGCCAAAAATGTTACTTTTCAAACCTTGATTACTCGAAAACAGTTGAAGATAGGCATAGGACAATGTACATGAAATGTGTCTAAAATTGTCCGTAACATCCTAAAATGTCATAATATGCAGGTGGTGGCATTTAAAAAAGTGAAGTCGATACCGACCCTGCTGTTTTTCAAAACCCTGTATAAATTATTTTCTTTCAAAAAATTTTAAACCTAAAAACTAAATCTACGTGTCCCAGGGTTTTTACTCAGGTGCTTCGTTTACCTAAAAAAGGTACTTTTCCAGACTTTATGGCCTCACTGTATACATGTTTACATATGTTTTATATCTTTTTAAGAGATGCATAAGCCCTACGATAGATAGATAGATAGATAGAATACTCTTTAATGAATTGGCATTTCTCTGTAAACTGGAAAACTTTAAGCCTATTTTTGTCCGACAAACAGTTAGTTTAGTTTTTTTATAGGTTAATAATTTTATTTAATTATTATCATTAGGCAAACTTAAAAAGCATACGAAGCACTACGCAGAAATGAAGATTAATTATATTAAATATTATTGAGGCAGTTTTAAATAAGAACCAGGGGACTGTGCGTAAAATTGGTAACAAAATTAACATTAGTTTTTTAGGTGTATTATTTAATTAAAAAAAATTCCTCTAATATTATCAGTAAAAAGTACATTAGATTTTAAATATTAAAAGTATGATTTTTTAATAATGGTGAGATAAACACCTTTTCGCCAGGGGACTGTTTTTGGGGACATGCAGGGGACTGTTTTTGAGCATCATAAAAACGTTTTTAATGTAATAAACTTTATTTTACTGTATATTGTACGATGGAGAGCGGTTAATTGGGTGATTATTTTTTTAAGTCGAGTACAAATTATAAAATGAACTATATTTTTCATATTATAACGGCCTGAGATAGTGAGTTGCCCAGTTAACAAAGAAATACCCGAATAACAGAATGTCATGCAAAATAAAGTCACAAAAATGTGTAGACTTTTTTTGCAACTTTAATTAATGTTTATAATACAAAGTGCATATGCAGGATGCATGCCATTTGTGCTATATAATATTTTTTTATAAAACGACTATTAAATAATATTTGATGTAGATGATCTTTTTCTATAGCATGCAACTCCGAATCATTTAAATTCACCGTTTTTTTTCCATTTTTAAGCGATCCTTTGATCCTCTCAGTACCTTACCTGGTTGATTACAGGTTTTATTCTAGCCTTATCCAAAATTCTCTGAACCTGTTTACTGTTAAAGTTGGACAAACCAATACTTTTTGCTAAACCTAGGTCAACACATTCTTCCATACCTTGCCATGTTAAGCAGAAATCATGATCGTAATACTGGGCATCCTAAAAATTATATCGAAATGTATTTTTCCTTTTGTGACAAAAACAATGAAAAATTTTAAAAAATATATTTATTTTAAAAAATTAGGTGCACTGTAGCAAACTGTATTAAAAAGTGAAAACATGTATAAAACAAATGTAATACAATTATAATTTGGAATACAGAGGACAAAGCACATTGTATAACATCTCACTCGTCCTAAAAAATTCTTCACAATAATTTTGTTATAATAGTTAAGGGTACAATAGCTATTTGAATTTTTATTCAAAAACAGCAAAATTGCTTTTCCTACTTAAAATAAACTGCCATGTTGGTGCTTGAACTTGCAAAAAAAATAATTTTCCGCATCTAGCGATTGGTCAAATTATAGTGGCCCAAATTTCAGAGTCCCGCGAAAAGTATACTTTGATAAGATTTTAAAAAATATTATTTTTTAAGGTGTTGCTGATGCTAGTTGCATATTGAATATCCCCTTCAATTTTATAGGTACGTCATGAACCACCCTGTATAATAAAGTTTAAGAAATTTACGTCTAAAGATGTTTTCTAACCTTAAAAGGAAGATGTATATCAAAGTATCCGGTATTTTTACAAGCCACGGGCCAATGGATCAAATATAGATCTACATACTCTAATCCCAAATTTTCAGTGACCTTTTTAAAGCAGGCACAACATCTTCTCGTTCATGGAATGTATTCCATAATTTTGTTGTTATAAATAAGTCTTCTCTTTTCACCAATCCTAAAGAAATTAAAATATAATGTTTTAATATATGGCATATATTTACTAATTCGTTAATATATTCACAAAAGTTCAATCGACCTATGAACAGTTAGTCTGTGTATAATACCTTCATCAATAGCCTCTTTAACCCCCTGTCCCACTTCCTTCTCGTTACCATAAAGCCATGCGGCATCAATATGTCTGTATCCTACTTTTATAGCTTCTTTAGTTGCTTTTGCACATTCACCTGGAGGAGACTATAAAAATATTTTTTTTTAATTACATTTTTATCTCTACTACTAAAAAAATAATTAAGGGCTTTAATTTATCAGCTGTATATTTTTTGTACTTACATAGAAAAAGTATATATATATATATATATATATATATATATATATATATATATATATATATATATATATATATATATTATATATATATATATATATATATATATATATATATATATATATATATATATATATATATATATATATATTATATATTAATATATATATATATATATATATATATATATATATATATATATATATATATATATTATATATATATATATATATATTAATATATATATATTATACATCACATCCATCTCCCAATTTGAAAGCTTTCTTATTACGGGAAAAAGGTGGTGTAATTCACAAAGTTACAAATTCATTAACCAAGCAATTGTAGTTAATATAATTGTCAACTAGACTATATTTATAGAGGTCGGTAAGAGCGGCAAAATTTAAATAGCCTACTTGCGGCAAATGTGTAAATCCGCCTCTGGTCGCGACGCATGCATCTTTTAACAAATTTTTCCTAGGTAACCACAACATCCCAGAATACTGAGCCATAGTATTCTGGGACAACATACCGGTATCATACTAGTATCACAGCATAACTAACAGAAAGCAGCACGCTTTCATGAATTAGCAGGAAAGTATGGTCATTTTTTTGCGCAAGTTCAGCCAACGTTTTACTGAGAGATGATCTGTCTGCTTTATTTGAATTTTATTCATTTGTTTCGTGTTTTGTGCTTGTGTTAGTTATGCTGTGCCAAAATCTATTTACATTGCCAGCTAGCAAAAAATTTCTTTTTAAGTTTATATATATATATATATATATATATATATATATATATATATATATATATATATATATATATATATATATATAATTTACATGTATATATGTATTTATATATATATATATATATATATATATATATATATATATATATATATATATATATATATATATATATATATATATATATATATATATATATATATATATTATTTTACAGATTTTAGTTATATTTTGTTATTAGAAATATAAAAGGTTAGAATTATTTTATTTAAGTTAATAATTTATTTAAAATAGGTTACCTTAGTTTTCCCTCTTTCGACGGTTATTGGGATTATCCTAAGGGCGCTGGAGACATCGTTTTTACACTTTTCTTACATCCTGTAGTAAAAGAAACCCCGCAATTCTAGACTTTCCACTTTACTATAAAAAGCGCGAGGAAAGTCCCGCGGGCCAGTTTAGTTTGCATTTCAAAGAGATAAGAATTGACAGATAGTTAAAGGTTAAACAGTTGTCACAATAACGCTACGTTTTTTTATTTCCATAGAAACGTTTGTGAACCTGATTTGCAATAAAAAGGTGTAAAACCAGGATACTGTTTTTATCGGGTTTATATATATATATATATATATATATATATATATATATATATATATATATATATATATATATATATATATACATATATATAATAATATATATATATATATATATATATATATATATATATATATATATATATATATATATATATATATATATATATATATATATATATATATATATATATATATATATATATATATTAATTTTCCCCTGCGAAAAATATGAGGACAAATTTAAGTTTTGCACCTTAGATTTACTTGGAGTGCTTTTAAGTCTTTTATATAAAATATTGCCTTATGCTGTCTTAAACTTTCACAAGCTGATATGGAAGCAACAAGATTTATAAAAATGATAACAGAATAAGATAAGTTTTAATGTACCACATTGCAAAATTTTAATAAATTATACATCGACATGCGTACGCACCACCGGTCAAACACGCCCCATATAAAACTAACATTTTCAATATATACTTACCAGCCAAGTTCCTAATCCTAATATTGGACAATTTCTTCCATTATTTAATGTTACTGTTGGAGCTGCCATTATATTTTTGCCAATATACAAATTCTCGCCAATATCCCAAAATACCCAGTTTAACTTATCTTTGCTTATAGGTTATTACGAGGTTCGCTACATTTGTATGTATAATAAGTTGTTGAGCGTGCAATGTTAGTCAAGTGATAGCAGTGGCGTAGGCGTAAATATCTTTGGGTATTTTTAAAAAATTATACTTATTGATTACTTATTTTTTTGCTTAGAAATAAGAAAATGTAAATTTATACTTTATTAACATGTAAATATTAGATAACTAAAGGCGTGATTCTCCTCTAAGATAGTTATAAAAAATTTATTATCTGTGTGATTTACAATAATTCTTTTCTCAAGCGCGTTTGGCCCACCTGACAAGTGTCCGTCGAGTCTCGAAAGTATAGCTGTATCATTTGCAGGGTATATAAAGAGAACAAACCCAAACTATTGCTTCGGCAATGTTTGTGACTTCTGCCGCCATCTAATGCCAGATTAAATTTAAAAACAGTTAAAGTGACTTATGACCGGTTGCACCAATAATTTTAAGGAACCCTTAACGTTAAGTATTTCTTAAATCTCCAATTTAGCCAATCACATTGCTTGTTTGGCCATTTTAAGGCTTACCGAGGGGCTTACCAAGAGGCTTACCTTGTGCTAAGGGTTCCTTAAAATTGTTGGTGCAACTGGCCATTAACCATACTACAGTAAAAAGAAAACATTAGGTAGGTGCACACTTTCTAAAAAGTGTTACTCCCATAGAACAGTTAAAAGAAGTAAACACAAATTATATGAAATTAAAATTAAGATTAGGAAACAGAACTGCTGTTGGATAAAAATCACAATCGTAGCATGTATGGAATCCTTGGTAAACAGCCTGCTCCTGATGCGTGGCCCGTGGAAGTGTATTATGCCCCAAATTATTTTTGATCTACAATAAAGACCTTTCATTATACGTTTGACTTTGTAACTCTTTTTGCAGATGTGATCAATATCTGAGATCAGGATCCCCATTAAGTATAAAAATGCTAGTATTATTTAAAAAGTAACAACCTCTTGTTTTTGTTATAACGAGAAATATTCGAACAAGTTTTCATATTGTATCGGTCTGCAGCAAGCCAGTCTTTAGAGATTTAACAGTATTACATTTAGGTGCGTGTCTATTTATCTTTAAGGCTGCGCGTGGCCTTTATTATCATTGCCGCGGAAAGTGGATACCACACAGTGGTCGAACCAGTGGGATTGGCAGCAGTGGCGGCTCGCCATATGAAGCAACTGAGGCCGGGCCTCACATGTAAAATTACACTGTTACAGATACAATCAGCAGTACATATAATGTAAAATTTATTTAAATATAAAACGCTTTTTAACTAATTTCTAATTATTAAAAGTATCAAAACATTAAAATAACATTATAATTAAAAATAATATCTTTTAAATTTAGCGCGCGCACCTTCCAATCGCTCAAATAGACCCTCCTATCGCATAGTAACAAAATAGTAATCTCCGAAATTTGGGCTTCATATGCGTCACAAATCGCCGATGCAACGCTATGCTACCCCACCACGCAAACTGCACAAGACGAGGATTTAAATACGCGAATTTTTGCATCCGTTGAGGCCCACAATTTTGGGCTTGTATCGGCTGCATATTGCCAAATGGTCGCTTTAGAAGGTGCGTATTTGAAATTTGGCAACATTATATTGTCTATCTCGTTCATCTCCTCTCTTTTCTTCTTGAAGAATCAGGTGTGAGGTGATTTATTTGTTTCTATAATTAGATCACGGCATAGGAATTGCAACTGCGACCGTTATATTAAATAATAATTTAGACTATAGACACGTGCCTATTAGAGAGAGCGGGGTAGTATTTAATCTTTCTGGTTTAAAACAGGTGTTTGTGTTTGGCGATCTTAGACTTTCGAGGTAAGGCATGAAGCCTCAAACCTGGTAACAGTACCTATTTGTTTTGTATTTTAATAATAGCCACAGCATAATTTTTTTTTTGGTTGGTTTGGTTTAAAAATATTTGCTTTGTTACTTTGTTTTATCTTGTACCGGTTTTAATTTAAAAATACTTATCGTAATAATGAATCCCTCTCACGATATTGTTTTATCTTTGCTTGAAACCCCTTTCTCGCGACGACCTGAAGTGGAAAAACGGCAAATATTAGAGAGTCGGCCACACCAAAATTAATGGCGGTTATTAGCGAAAAGAGGGTGGGTCGGGAGACTTCGCGAACGTTTCAAACTTCTTGGTATGATAGTTATAAATGGCTTTGCGGGAGTTCGTATAAACAAAGTCTGTATTGCGGCCGTGTATTTTATTGGGTAAGGCGAAAAATTCATGGTGCTCAAAAAGATGGTTTTAGGGACTTGAAAAATTTTTCTCGTAGTACCAAAATGCACGAGGCTTCTAAAGAGCACATAAAAAACTTCATGGCTTTGGTGCGGTTAGAGCAAAATAGGGCCACCATTCAGGATGCATTAAAGGAAAACGCTAGTTTAAACAAAAATTTTATACAACGAAAATGTTCGCAAAAATCGATTATTAATTAGTTATTTAATTGATGTTACACTTACGTTGGGAAAACAAGAACTACCTTTTCGGGGACATAATGAAAGTTTAGAGTCAATAAATCGAGGAAATTTTAAAGAAATTTTTAAATGCTTAATTAAACGTAATCAAGACCTTACTGAACATTGAAAAATTTAGCAACTTTTTTACAGGGCAGTCTAAAACCATACAAAACGAACTAATTTCTTGTATTCATGAATATTTGACAGATTTTATTAAAAATGAAGTAAATGATAAGAATGTCTTTTTCGGTGTAATGGCAGATGATACAACAGATATAACAGAGCGTTCCCAATGTGCGATAACTATTCGATACGTCATAAAGGGTGTCTGTATGAGAGATTTTGGGTTTTTTGATGTCAGCGAAAATCGAACAGCAGATGCTCTTTATAATTTGTTAGAGAGCGTTCTGGAGCCATATAATTTTAGGGAAAGATTAGTGGCTCAGTGTTATGACGGGGCCAGTGTTATGTCTGGCGAGCTAAATGGGCTTCAAGCAAAGATAAAATCTTCAGCCCCCTTGGCTTTGTTTTACCCATTGCTGCGCACATAGATTAAACCTTGTGCTGCAGCAAGGCACTAAACAAATCGATAAAAGTCGAATTTTTTTGTACTTTGTTAGGTATACCAACCTATTTTCATAATTCAGCGAAGCGCGCCTTTGTTCTCGATCAAATAGTCGGAAAAAGGATACCAAGATCGGTCGAAACTCGCTGGTATACCCGTTCCAAAATTTTAAATTTAGTTGCCACTGAATGGGATAACTTAAAATTAGTGTTCCAAACTATAATTGATGACAAAATTCAGGTTCAGAATCAGTAAATTCGGCAAAGGATTTCTAAAACATTTTCAAGACTTCGACTTCGCTATTTTGACCAAGATCTATTACGAAATTTTCGCGTGCACTGATTTACTTTTTCAAATTCTGCAAAATAAAACTCTAGATATAAACTACTGCTCTAACCAAATCAAAATCGCTGCTCAACGAATTTCCGAATTAAGAAATGAAGAAAAGTTTAAAGGGTTTTTTAATTGGGCAAAAAACAGAACTGAATTACCAAGTAAAAGGGGAAAAAGTGGTCATGAATTAGAAATCTTTTCGGGCTATAAAATATTGTACTACGAAATTATAGATTGTATATCCCTTCAGTTAAGTACTCGTTTTAATAATCTCCACGATTTAAATTTTCTTTCATTAGTAGATTCTTCAAAATTTACCGAATATTCTAAGAATTTTCCCAAAAAATCATTTGAATGTTTATTAAAAATGTATCCAAATGTTTTTGAATTAGACCGACTAAAAAACGAACTTAATGTTTTATACAGGGACAAACAATTTTGTAATCTCGATGTTCAACAAATAATAGAAATATTATACAAGGAATTTAAAATGATCTTTTCGGAAACTTATAAACTCTTTTGCCTAGTATTACTATCTCGCAACAAGTGTAACGGTAGAAAGAGATTTTTCGTGTCTTAAGCGCATTAAAACCTATTTAAGAAATACCATGACACAAGAGCGTTTAACGGGTTTGTCAATGATGGCTATTGAAAAAGGAATTTTACAAAGTGTTAGTGAGGATACCCAGTTTTATGAGGATATTATAGATAAATTTGCAAATTTGAAAAACCGCCGAATAGACTTAATTTACCAAAAGTAAAAAACTCTTAATTATTCATTATTTTGCCTAAATTTAATTTTTAATTATTTTCTTAATTACGCGTATAAGGAACTTATTTTGTGATGATGATCATTTTTTATTCTCTCTTCTTTTTCTCTCTCTCTCTCTCTCTCCCTCTCTCTCTCTATGGGTACTGAAGGTGAATAAACACAAATAAGTGTTTATTTGTCCCTATCAATATCCTTACATAATTATTTTTTATTTTTTTTTAACAATAAGAGAATTATTTTTTGTTTTTTTAACAATAAGAGAATTATTTTTGTTTTTTTTTTAACAATAAGAGATCTATTTTGTGTTTTTTAGCATTTAGTACTACTTAAACAAGTAACATTTTTTTGTTGTCGTTAGACATGTTTAATTTTGTTATTATTTTTTTGTACTTGAATAAGGTACAAATTTGTAGAGTTTTAAGTTATTTTTATTATTTTATTATGGTTTTAGTAGGGCTATTGGCGATGAAGTCCATAAAAAAAAACTTCAACGCGTCAGTGAATAATACCTCAGGTGTTGAAGCACCAAGGTGACGTGGAAATTTATTCTTTTTTTGGGCCTCACCTGTTTTAGGTACCACGAGCCGCCACTGATTGGCAGAGCAGGTTGGATATTGGTATTTTATTGACTTTTGTAGCTATCTGCTCCAAATATTTCGTACTAAATAATAAAATAATAATTTATTGAGGCACATTAAGACACTTTCAAAATATTCTTATTGCCCATTCAAAATATATATACAATGGCTCCATAAAAATTTTCTAGCCTTAAATTTAAAGAAATAAATATTTTTATATTTATATTCCGGTAAGTGTTTCTGACGTCAAGTCATATTGTGGATTTGTTTTGAAGAGTGGAGAGTGAAACCCGTTTATTCTCTCAAAAAATACATACTTTCCTGAAAATCTTATGGGTTTGTTCCAACCCCACAAAAAACTCATTTATTGCTTGGTCACACGCAAGCTCGGCCAAATAAACCAGCGTGGTTTATTTGATTGAGCTTGCACTTAACCGTACAATAACCAGTTTTTTTGCGGTGTTGGAACAACCCTTTTTTTTCTGATATTCATTTTGTGTGTTAAATATGTTTTTCATTTTAATTTGAATTTTTTAATTTATAGCTTGATTTGAGCTATTGTAACCCGCCTTCTTTTGGGGAATTTGTTGATCATTTAACAATTCCAGTACATAATATGTATACATCAATGTCAATGGAAATAAATTTAAGGTTATTTCATTTTATATAAGAAACTACTTATTAAAAAAAAGGTGAAAATTCGCTATATTCTCAATATCGCTGTTTTTATATTTCATCAATTAATGTTTGCTTTACATTATCTTTTAAATAATTTGTGTCAATAAACAAATATTAAACATCTTTTTTTAGTAAATATTGTATCGTACAATATTAATAGGTAAGTAAATTTTAAGCGTTTAAAGTACTAAATTAGATAACAATGTTAAAATGATCGTTAAGGTGAGACTCATATAAACAGAAAAAAGTCCTTCTCTTAATAAAGTACCAAATAAAATAAATATCGCGGAGATGGTAAAGTTGTTTAAAAAGCACTAGAAAATTGAGTGTTAAAAGCAATTTACCTAAAAAATAAGTAAAAATTTATAACAATAAATATTTTTATTAATAATCATGTTATTATTTTTTTAAATATTACTCTCGTTTTTTTATTTAATTTTAGTATTTGGTCTACCAGAAAAACAAATTGTAGATATGTTTTGAATTGTTGTGACGAATTTATTTATTAAAAAGTCTTCGTCAGATACAAGTCAAACAAACGATGGGACCGCCTTGGATCTGGTCCTGGGGTATAGAGACTGAGCCTGCTCAGACATGTTGATTCATCTAAACTGGAAAAAAATGATTGAGAAGAAGTGATAATTGATCACAAACTCTATTCGTCACCGAATATAAGTTTTTTAAGTTTTATTTATAATGGTAGACAAACCGTAATCCTAGGGTCTGGAATCCGATAGATAAAATTAAATTTTCTATGACATTTATGACCTTAGTAACTCAAACTCAATCAGATTGAAAACTTCTAAAAAAAACAAATATAGGTATTACGCCTGTTTCAGGGATTCCGAGTAAAATGGTGTAATTTTCGGAATGTGTGGAATATATATATATATATATATATATATATATATATATATATATATATATATATATATATATATATATATATATATATATATATATATATATATATATATATATATATATATATATATATATATATATATATATATATATATATATATATATATATATATATATATATATAATATATATATATATATATATATATATATATATATATATATATATATATATATATATATATATATATATATATATATATATATATATATATATATATATATATATATATATATATATATATATATATATATATATATATATATATATATATATATATATATATATAACCAAAAAAAAGACTATAAAACAATTTTTAATTGATAAAAATAAACAAATCAGTCAGTTATTTGAATATATTTTGTGAAAGTTTAAAGTAATAATAATTTTATAAAGGTTCTACTTTAAAAAGTATATGACTAGTCTAAATGTAGCTGTAAGTATAGAATTTAGAAAAAATAAATACATTTAATAGGAACCAAAAATTATAATGGAGAATGCGACACTAAATATCAATCGTTAAAGCTGAGAAACAATAAAGACTAATAAATAAAAAAGTAACAAAATAACGAAAAGTCATTTTTTCTACACTTAACGACATTCACAATATTTCTTGCCTCCCATATACAAAATTTTGTTCGGAGTATTTGTTAAAATTGCTAGATTCTCAGATTGTCTGGTTGATTCACCCCAAATTTCTATCTGAAATTGAAGTCTTTCCGAATTCTTCGATATCATTTCAATACTGACTTTTCCTTCTCTAACGCCACCATCCACTATTCTTGCTTGTCCGGCCTTGTCGTCTCTGGGCATACGGTTTTGGACTCTAATGCAGGTTATGTAGTACATATCTCTACCCATCCAGGTATACTAAAATAAAAATAATTTATGATGCTTATTATTGTTTTATGCCACTTCTTTATTTATGGATCCGTAGCAAGATTTTAAAAACGGTCGCAATTACTTTAAAAAAGTAATTAAATATTTTAGCAATTACTCGATTTAAATTACCATATATATTAAACACGCTAAACAAATCAAATATTTATACTAATATGCATTACACTATCAAACTGCTTTCTCGGCACGTTCAAATTTAATGACTAAAATAAAAATTTCTTTTTATCCTACTCCAAACAGGGTTCGCCGGATTCAAAGCGCTGTTTCAAAATGCTCTTTCTGGCTGGCCAAAATTACGGCAGTTTTTCCATAAAGCAAGGTAATTGAATTTTTGTAGTAATTTAATTATTTATTAGGTAATTAAATTAATTTCCAAGTAATTTAATTACTTGATATGTAATCGAATTACTTTCTTAGTAATTGAATTACTTGGGATTCGTGAAAATCAATTACCAATTATGATTACATTATCCTATTAATTGATAATCCAAATACAATTACCTTTTTCGAAAAGTAATTAAATTAAAGTAGTCCAATTACTAAGAAGTAATTGAATACGATGTTTCAATTATTTAAATTCAATTACCTACAACATTGAGCGGGGTTGATACCTCACGGGTAGGTAGAAAAGATTTTTCGCTACCAATAAAAAATCAATAGCACAACCATATACAGGGTGATTGAAAACTAATCCTTATAACTTTAAGGAAACAAGTCATCCAACGAAGACTCAACAGGGTTATATTTGTAGTTTTCGTCATATTTAAAAAAAAAATGAAATGCAATTATAGATTGCGAATAGAATTGACCTCTTTGCATCAGAGACAAAAAAAAGTTAAAAGCAAATGAATCGGGCTGAAAAATGGGATTTGAGTGATAAAAGGTTTATATCTAATATACCCTGTGGCGTAGCAAATTAAACAGTTTGGTAATTAAAAAATGTAAAAAACAGATAATTTTTAATCGTAATCAATAGCCTGCATACCAATTTTTATACTTCTAAGTCTAAAAAGGACAAAGTTTGATATAAACTTTTACTCCTCCCCCCATTCTACTCTTTATTTCTATACTAACTTCCATTCCCATTTTAACCCCCCAAGGAATGTAATTCAAAAAACGTAATCGTAATAAATAGCCTATGTACCAATTTTCATTCTTCTATGTGCAGAAATGACAAAGTTCGATATAAACTTTCAACCCCCATTTTATTTAAGGGGAATTTTTCTAAAATCTTTTTCTACATTCTTTCTTTTCTTCTGTCCCCTAATGTTTTCATTTAATTTTTAAAAAAATTATGTGTGCAATTTACATAAAACCTAAATACTTATAATTATTATAATATATGATCAAGGTTGCGTTATGATAATAATTCAAAGGTTATCAAGGTCTTGTTAATTTAAAACAGTAAATAGATTTTATTTAAACTAAAAAAATTGGATTAAATAAAGTCGGAAAGGCAGGAAAATAACTACTTGGATGGTTGGTTGTTTGAACCGCAGTTTACTCTATCTGGCTCATAGGTCTAGTAGATTTCTGCCGGGATGTTCATGTGGAAAAGGTGATTCCGCTCTGTATAATTTCAAACATTAGAACGTATATTTTGTATGTCAGTGACCTACAGATGTATCTTATGTGTGAGGCAGTTTTTTTCTTCTCCTGGACTATGTTGGGTATGTCCATTTACATTCACTACAATGTTTCCTTAGATGACAATATCCTGTTAGAAGTCTTACTACTTGTCTTATTTAAGTACGCTCCAAAAGGACGACACTCTTTGCATGCCCTTGACCAAGTGACGCATACCAACGATCTAGATGTTGTTTTTGGGACCATCTGTCTATTGTTTTCGTCGCCTGTTTTGATTGGCTCTGATCCGTTGAAATTTTCAGATGAACCGGATGTTAATTCCTTTGCTTTTTTATTTTCTTTTGTTGTCGAGTATTCAGGAACCCAGAAGAGTTCTTTTATGTTGTGATCTTCGATTTAAAATGAAGGGCATTTAAGGCTCTCGGGGCAGCCTTACTATCTGAGAGAATGGTAAGTTTTAGTTGTTCTATCATTTCACATTTTCTTGAATATATGCTTGGAGAGCATAGATTTTCGCTTGATTTACTAAACCTTGCTTTCCCAATGAAAAGCTGTAGATCGCTTTGGTTCTTGCACCAAATACGCCAGCACCCACTTCATCATCCGTTTTAAAACCATCGGCATCGGTTTACCAAATCAGGCCTCTGAAAAGAAGAGGAGGTATTTCCTTCCTGTCCATATGTCAGGATCGCAGCTGACTTTATATGATTTAGCAAAGTTATATAGACCACGAACATATACAGGGTCCTGCAGCTCACCTCCCGTCTTATGTAGCTCATTTATCATTTAATGTAAAATTTTCATATTTTGCAGACGTTACCTTTGACCTACGGTGCATTTCATTTGCTTATATTTAAAATAAGAAAAATAAAGTGCTTTCAAATTTGAATAGTTTGACACTAAATTTTGGACAACCTGTACAGTTCGAATTAACCAAACATGACCTAAGCGACTGATATTACGTTACTTAATAAGTTTGTTGTTGAATTCCATTAATCCAAGCACTATTGGTATTTTTATTCATTTTTAAATTGAATGATGCAAAACAGTTTTTTTATATTTAATTTTTTTTTCTCTTTAGAGGAAGATAGATGACTATAATAGGTACCTAAATATACAAAAAAATACACAGCGTTCCATTTAAAAAAAAAAATGCACCGTCGTGACGTCACACTTTTTTGTGACACCCTGTATAACCAACATTATTTTCCTGAAATGCACCGTAGGTTAAAGGTAACGTCTGCAAAATATGAAATTTTTACATTAAATAATAAATGAGCTACATAAGACGGGAGGTGAGCTGCAGGACCCTGTATATGTTTCTCAATTTGTAGCCGCTGTTGAAGGAGTTTGATTTTTTATTTACTATTAAATATATTTGAAAAAAAGCAAATTACTTGCTTGCTTCACTTCACATTGCATAAAAAAAGGATATGTAAACCAAGGCCCTTATTTAAATTTATCCAAAATAATAAAAAAAGCAAACATTTATAAAAACCAGCATAAAAGTTTTTATTATAATAAAGAAAATATTTTGTTTTGTGAATGGACCCCAAAAACCTTGAAATTGACATACAACCTAAAATACTCTAATTTTTGCCCTAAACGATCCCTTAAACTTTAGCTCACTTTTTACAACCACTATAGGTTTAAACACCGAAAAATTTATAAAGTTAACCTTTTTTAATTAGGTATAAAAATAGATAAAAAATCATTAAAATATTACAAAATATCGGCCCTTCCCTTAAAGCGATATATCGCTCAAAAACAATAGTTCGCTTACTCTCCTTAAGTATTACAAGTATACCAAATTTAAAATAAATATTTTTTGCGTTCAAGATGGTGCTAACAGATGAACAGACATAAATAATGTTTTTTGAAATCAATAAACCACAAAAATTTAAAGTGAGAACCTCAAGGTGTGATATTTCGTGATTACAATAATTCCCTCATACCATGGAATGTAAAAAACTATTAAAATATAACACTACACACACTACACAAGGCAGAGCAGCAGAAAATTTCGCAATCAGCAACTCGCTCACCAATCTAACTATGGAACCTACCTACTTTCCTAGGGTTCCCACCCATAATTCTAACCCCCTAGATCTCTTTCTTACTTCCACCCCCGAACTCTATCAAGCATCAGTAACTGCTCCCCTTGGTCGCTCTGACCATGGTTTGGTCACCGTATCATACTCCACTCATTTTGAGGCAACTGAAAGCATGCCGCCACGAACCATCTGGCACTACAATTCGGCCGACTGGGATGGTCTAAGAGATCTCTTTGCCAGCTACCCTTGGAATCCTACCTGCTTTTCTACTCACGATCCTTCAGAAATATGTAAACAAATTACCGAAACAATTCAACTAGGCATTGAGACCTATATTCCCCACACTAAAAAGAACCCCATAACTTCAAATCATAAACCGTGGTTTTCTAAATCCTGTGACAAAGCCAGACTTTTAAAACTTCAAGCCCACAAAAAGTGTCTTCAAAACCCCAGTCCCGAAAATCGACAGGCTAGCATCGAAGCAAGAAATCAGTATAATCAGACCATCTCAGATGCAAAAGACCGTTTTAACAATCGAATAAAAGATAAAGTTCTCTCTTGCTCAAATGGCAGTAAAGCTTTTTGGTCCTTTGCCAAAAATATTAGTCAGAACTTTTGCACAAATTCTTTTCCACCCCTAATCTCTGAGGATGGAATTGTCTCTACCTCCAAAGGAAAAGCCGAACTATTTGCCAAACAATTTGCTGCCAATTCTACGCTTGATCCTCCTATTAATCTTCCTCTTCCAACAGTTGTCCCTGTTTCTCATAAAATGTCCGATATAATTTTTAAAGTCAAACAGATCAAGCGTATTCTTTCTTCTCTTAATACTAAAAAATCGTCTGGGCTGGATGGCATACCAACAATCGTCTTAAAAAAATGTGCTCCCGAGCTTGCACCCATCTTAACTCGCCTCTTTCGAATCTCTTACGACACGGGCATTTTCCCGGAGAGTTGGAAAGCTGCACGTGTGCAACCTGTCCCCAAAAAAGGATCCAAAAGTCTCCCTTCTAACTATAGACCTATATCTCTTCTTTCAGTTGTTTGCAAGGTAATGGAAAAATTCATTAATTCCCAAATTTTAAAGTATCTGGAAAAACATAAGATCTTACATGATAGACAATATGGATTCCGTCACAGTAGATCCACAGCTGATCTTCTTTCCTTTGTCTCACACAACTGGAACAAGTCCCTTGAGTTTCTTGGTGAATCCCAGATCGTTGCTCTTGACATATCCAAAGCTTTCGATCAGGTCTGGCATGATGGGCTTCTTAACAAACTTCCTTCTTACGGTCTTCCACCTAAGCTTTGCTCTTGGCTTTCCAGTTTCCTTTCTAATCGACGTATATCAGTTAGTGTAGATGGTCATTCCTCCAGCTTCTACCAAATAAATGCTGGGGTGCCCCAGGGCTCAGTGCTGGCACCCACGCTGTTTCTTCTACACATTAACGATCTTCTCTCTTCCACAATCAATCCCATTCATAGTTTTGCTGACGATAGTACCCTCCACTCTAGTATTCAATTTCTTAAGCCACCGTGTAATTCTGATTTCGAAAACAAGCGCAGGTCAATGCAGATATCTCTTTCACAAGACCTCAAACTTATCTTGGATTGAGGCGCCAAAAATCGTGTTCAGTTTAATGCCTCAAAAACACAGTCATGTTCGCTGTCGCGAAAAAAGTCTGCGAATGCTCATCCCTTACATATGAGCGGCCAAGTTCTGCAGAACAAAGAGTCGTTTAATCTAGTCGGCGTTACTTTTGAGAATAACCTCAACTGGCACAAACACATTTCATCCATAGCTTCGGCAGCTTCAAAAAAGATTGGATTCCTCTTTCGAGCCAGAAAATATTTCTCTTCTTCCAATCTGTACACTCTGTATGTATCCCAAATCAGACCCTCTTTGGAATATTGTTCTCATGTCTGGGGAATGGCGTCCCCTACAACACTTAGCCTTCTGGACTCCATTCAAAAAAGAGCTGTTCGTCTTATTAATGATCCAACGCTCACAGAAAGGCTTCCTCTTCTTGCCCATCGTCGAGCTGTAGGGGATCTGTCGCTCTTCTATAGGTATTTTCATGGCTTCTGCTCAGAGGAATTGGCCAGTATTATTCCTTCTCTGGCAGCTCCCAACCGAGCAACACGTAGTGCAACTTTTATGCATCCTTTAACAGTTCAGTTAGAGAGGCCCCGAACTTCCCGCTTTCTTCGTTCCTTTATTCCTAGTCAAGTCAAGACTATGGAACCTGCTGCCCGAAGAAGTTTTTCCTTCTCCTCCCAATCTCCAAAAATTTAAGTCCCGTGTGAACAAACTCCCTCTCACCACACTGAAGACACCCACGGTACGTTAGTACTTAGGCATCAGCCTTCGTGGACTGTCCCAAGATAAAAAAAAACTATAGATTCAAAAGATATACCTATACAGAATATTGCAGATCTTTAAAAAGTGTTTAGTGTGAAACCTCCGAAAGAAAAGTTTCAGCAGAATTCACAATATTTACGTGATATAATAATTCACAGGCTTGAGAGAGCCATGAAAAATTGTTTAAAAGTTAATAAAAAGAAAACTTCTTGCCTTAATAAGAAAAAATTAACAAAATCCTAAGAGTAAACATCCATGCTTCCTAAAAGTAAAAAATGTTTGCTACCCAAAGTTTAAAAAATATAAATTTACTAATATATTTTGGTGTGTGTAAAAAATTTGTATTCGTAACACTTCCAGTTATGGCATTTATTCGACAAGTGATGTATTTGTAGTTAATGAATTTCGGAGCCAAAAATTTACACATGAAAATGCTATTCTTAAACGAGACAATAATTCTAGTAAAACGAGTGAGAGTAATATTTATAATTTTAACTCTTACTGTGGTTTTCTTGATAGTGAACGGATCCGCAGGTTTCATGACTTCCTCATCTACTAACTTGTTACCGCTGCATTGCCCTTCATTGATATTATATTGATATGCAGACCATTCCAGAGTATTGTCATAGCTATGGTACTGATTGTATCTGGTATCTCCAAAGCACAATGTACTGACACTTAAAAGTGTTAGGACTGGAAATATGAACTTCATAATTATGGAATAATTAAAAAATATGTCAGTAGGACGCAACTAATCTTAAAACGAATAATTTCTTAAATGATAGACTGAATGTGTACTAATTATCTTATTGTGCTATTATTTTACCAAAATATTTACAACTAAATGACTTTGAACCCTTTATCAATAAAAGAAAGGTTATTTTGATAAATTTTGCTTTTAAATTACATTCTCAGTATGTACTCCATCAAAAATATTTTGACAAAGTATACAAATTTGGGGAAGTCACACAAAATGTATTTCTTTTAAATGTATTTTTATAATTTTAGCAATTAGACATGACTAAAAACAATAAATAATATTTGTCAGTTCGAATCCAAATATTTTTCCGATAAAAATAAAGTGTTGGCAAACATGGCACTTGTCAAAACATGATTTATTAAAATGGTTATTTATTATAAATGATATTTGTCAGAAATAATACCTGTATGACACCCTTTTAACATGATTCTTTTTATATTTAATCCCGTGATAAAATCCTGTTAACGTTCGCCTCTGACCCATACTGTCATAACTGAGATCTGGTATCAACTAATTCTTATTATATTAAATTAGGTTCAATCCGACTATCGCGTTTTTTAATACGTTTCTTTTTAACCCCTTAAAGACCCTGTTAGCAATTGCCTATGACCAACACAATTTGTCAAAATTCAGATCTGGTCTCAACCTGTTACTGCCATTAAAAAACTTCATTAAAGTTCGCATATGATTCACTCAATATTTAAGTAAGTTTTGTACGATAGTTGTTCTTTTAATATATCTTTTTCTTCTTTAATACTTTAAAAAAACCATTTTGTGTACGCCACACAATTTGTCAGAAGTGACATCTTGTCTCAACCAATTATTACGCCAAATTTATTTTGACTCGGTTTCCGTGTTGTTTAATTATGTTTTTTTTACATTCGACTCCTTAAAAGCTCAGTTATCTTACACAATCTAAAAGAATCTGTAGATTTAAGAAAACATTTTTATATCATTTTTTAGTTTATTATCGCATTCTCCGTGCGCGTGTGACATTCATGCTAGCACTATCACGTAGTTTAAGAGGTGCCGTAAAATGCAATATCTGTATGTTCCGGCACATGGACATCGTCGACAGAACAGAAGAAAAATAGTTTTACATCAAAAAACTCAGCCCCTATGGCAGATACATGGTACACTGTTCAAGGTTTCAGACAAATCTTCGTGGGTTTCATACTAATGTTATCCCATCTCTTCTGATTTTAAAATGATTACAGTATTAAATGTAAAATAAAAATGCTTTTAACTGTAAGCCCTTTTTATTCTTATTAAATGCCTTCAAATTAGTTGACGATACATATTTTATCCACATACATCATTTTTCGATTACGCTGCTGTATAGTTGTGCTATTTCATTTTCTTGGCAAGTTTTTTTTTCCAAACATAAAATTATTGTAACTTATTTCTAAAATTAACTTATTTAGCAACTCAAAATATAATACCAGCACAAAACCGCTAATAACACAGCCCAAAAACAATATTCCCATGTATTTTTCGACGCTGAATCCGAATCTGACCTCAGAAACGGCCCTACACGTCTAGGATTGGTCCCAGAGGCCGAAAACTACCCCTCGAAGGGGTGGAAAATGGATTTCAACCATGATACCAAAGTACTTTTCAACGCTAGACCCGAATTTGTGGTCGAAAAGTTTTTCCCACTACCCCAGGGAAGGGTGAAAAATTAAGTTTTGAACGCTGGAATCGCAAGGGTGGTATTATCATGTACTTTTCAACGTTAGACCCGAATAAGTGGTCAAAAAGTTTTCCCCTACTGAGATTCACCCTCTAGGACTAACACTACCTCTAGGTGGGGGTGAAAAATCGAGTTCTTTGCGCCGGATCATTTAAAAGTAAAGTGCAGAGATACCATAGAAAAAGGCTATAGTAAGAGTAAGAACTCGGATTTTCCACCCCTCCCGAGCGGTAGTTTTGGTCCTGGAGGGTGAATTTTAGTAGGGTAAAAAGTTTTAGATCACAAATTCGGATCCAGCGTTGACCAAGTCCCAAGGGCTACTTTTCGTCCTAAAGGGTGAATTTCAGTAGGGGAAAAACTTTTCGACCACTAATTCGGGTCTAGTGTTAAACGACATTGGAATACCATGGCTGATCATCTGGCATCCAGAAATCCATTTTTCACCCCTTTTAGGGGTAGTTTTCGATATCCTGAGCCAATCCTAGACGTGTAGGGCCTTTTCTGAGGCGAATTTGGATTCAGCGTCGAAAAATACGTGGGAATATCTTGGTTGTACCCACGGACCTTGACCTTTTTTTGTGTGATATTTTACAGTACGTTTTAATGCCAGACCCGAATTAGTGGTCAAAAAGTTTTTCCCATACTGAAATTCACCCTCTGGGACCAAAACTATCTTCAGGGAGGGAGGAAAATCGAGTTCTGGTTAGATCACAATTCGGATCCAGCGTAGACAAGTACCTGAGAATATCACCGTTGCGATTCCCCTCCGTAGGGGTAGTTTTGGCCCATGAGGGTGCATTACAGTAGGCCAAAAAGTTTTCGATCACAAATTAAGGTTCAGCGTTGAAAACTACATGAGAATACCACCGATGCGATTCCAGCGCAAACTCGATTTTCTACCCCTCCCCAGGGGTAGTTTTAGTCCTACAGGGTGAATTTAGGCAGGGAAAAACTTTTCGACACAAATTCTGATCTAGCCTTGAAAAGTACATTGGAATATCATGGTTGAAATCCATCTTCCACCCCTTAAAGAATTGTTTTCGGCCTCTGGGTTCAATCCTAGACGTGTAGGACCTTCTCTGAGGCCGGATTCGGATTCAGCACCGAAAAATGCATTGGAATCTCATACGGATACATACGGATCTCGACATTTTTTTGTGGGGCTGCAATTTATCTAATTTTGATTTTGGATTTGCCATAATTAAAACATCGGCGACACTGTGGATTGAACAGGAAAATAAAACAAAAAATTATAAAATGTGACTTTATTGAAACGTTTTATTACAAATTCTAACTTTTGAGAAAATAAAATATTTTTCTAATACATTAGTTTTTTGCTATAAAGTCCCTAAGGGAAACATCTGCAGATGCAGCGAAATAAAACCACCATTTTAATTTATATTATTATAATACTAAGTTACTTCATATTCTATACATCAGTAAATATAAAATCTAATATACACAAACTAAATTCAAAAATCAAATATTTTTGGAGATCACATAAATTATCGAAACACATTTCGTAAAGACTAACCATTTTTATTTTTTACCCTTAGAAAGATGTAGGTATCGGTCCCGGATTTAAATTTTAAAATAAAAAATACTCCTCTGAAACATCGTGAGTGGATTTATTTTGGTGTAACTTACAACCTTTTTATCTTCGAAAATTCTGAGAAAATTTAGGAATAACCCTTTCTTTTTGACTTGAATTACAAGAATTTAAAATGCAAACATTGGGACATTTATTGACCTACAGAAATATTGGTGCATTTAGCGAGTCCTATACACTCAGCATGTCAAATTCATGATGTTACCCTGATCAATGTCATCTATAATAGAATAGCCTGCGCGCGAGAATTATGACGTCACGCTATTTGGATATTACGAAGTAAGCGCGCGAATTATAAATGTGCTGGATGGTACATAGAAAAATAAAATTTATGGCTCAAAACACATAGTTTTTGCTTGTAATTAAAAAGGAATATAGATAACAAATATTAAAAATGGATGATAATAATAATAATATTAATAATAATATACTTTATTTCAGGTAGGTTCATGCATTAAGTACAAAAAAAATGTGAAATGAAATGATGTCAGAAAAAAATGGCTCAATATATACCGGTATTTACTGGGATATTTAACATTTAAAAAAATAATAGTATACAATTAAAATACTACAATAATAGTAGTAAACACATTATGAAACAAACAAATTCAGACATTTTTATAATCAACAAATTATGATTAATAAGGCACCATTTAGTTAGTAACTGAGTAAAAATGTAAAAAGTTATATTATACGAAGGTTTAAAAAATACCTTTGTTAATTTCATTTAAGCAACACTTAAAAAATTAGTGGAAATATTTATTTATAAGAACAAATAAAATGCTCGTTATTTTATACCCAGTGCATATTACATTTTCCAGTTAATTTATCCAAAGAAACTAAATATTCGATAAAAATAATAGATACTCGATAAATCTAATGAATGCCAGATATAAAATTTACATGCTTCCTAAAATAATAAAAATTTGATAAAAATAATAGAAACTTGATAGCGTTTTGCGTTTGGGACAAAAAGGCGTTCGGTACTTTTGGTCAGCACTTGGTTATAAATAAATAGTTTTGGTTAGTGTCAGCACTTGGATATAGATAAATAGTTTGGTTAGTTTTAATAAAGAATACGACTTATCGAGCGTTTATATTACTCTAAAATACAAAATTTTATTTTATAGTGAACGTAAATTATTAAGCATTTATATAATGTTTATATCAGAGTTATAAATGTTCTCTAATGTTGGTTCTATAACAATATTTCTTAAATTTACTAGATTTAACAACTTTTATTTAGCTTTTACTCACTATGTACCCACTTTTCTTGTTCTTTGGGATCCTGTGGAAAACCAAAATAGGATACTTTAGGCTGCCCAGGATAATTTCCCTTGCAAAAAGGGACACAACAAAGGTGAGACATAGTACCAAATTGATCACAACACTAGGACACAAAAATTGTATTGGGAATTGTAAGAAACACTAGAGGCACAATAAAAAACTTATTCTTGTAGGTTATGTCACTACCAAAACACGTAGTTTTTCTGAGATTTGTATCAGTTACACAGATTTAGATACACTAATAATCTTTTTGACAGTAATTCTTTATATTCAAAACACAAAAATAATAAAATAATACTCCTACACTACAATAAAGCCGATTACCAAAACCAACTGACAAAATTTGAAATATCAAAGTATGAACAGCTGATTGACTAAATAAAAGTCTGCGCGCAGGCTATTCTATTATAGATGGCATTGCCCCGATTAGAAAAAATGGTTTGACAGGATTAAAAATGATTAACGTTTTAATACCTATAAATCATGTTAAATACTGAAAATCATTTTCAAAATTTATCGATTAATCATTTGAAATAATTTTCAATGATTGAGAAAATTGTAAAAATGATCAGAATATGATATGATTTGATACTAATAAAAATTTTGAATTCTATCAATCACTGTGTAATTCTAAAATAATATTTAAATTTCTTAAACTTTTTATGATATGAAATAATTCAACCGGTATTCATGATATTTAATCATCTCAAATCCTTTGTAATCCTAAAATAATATTTAATTTCGTAACCTTTTTAGAATATGAGATGATTTGTCCAGTATTTATAATTTTTAATCATTTCAAATAGTTTGTAATCCTTTTAAATGCTTTTAAATCATATTTTTAGGATTAAGTAGGATTTATAAGCATTAACATTTTTTTAATCATATCAAATCATTTTTCTTAATCAGGGTAGGTAATTAATAAATTACCGACTGATTTTTTAAACAATTGCTAGATAAATAATAGTAAAATGTTATAGTTATACTGGCCTACAAAAATCAAGGGTCCTTTACCCTGACCCAGGCTCTAAACATGTTCAGCTGTAATTTAATTTTTTTTTAACAAGCCTTGTCGATTTAATTGGGTGGTAGAAATAACAATATCGCAGCAGCCTACTACAGAGATACAAATAGATGAAAAATCGCGGCTCTTAGGCAATCAATTGCATTTAATTTTTTAAACGTTTTTTTTTCGTCTTTTTCTAAGTGTCATACAAAAAATCGCAGGAAGGAAAGTTTCAAATGAGTAGGTCAGGGCAAAAGACCCTGGATTTTTAAAGGCCAGTATGACCATAACATTTTACCTTTATTTATCTAGCAATTGTACAAAAATCAGCTGATTACCTAATATTATGAATTTGACATGTTGAGGGGGTAGGTCTCGCTAGCAAACACACCACACTTTAGATTATTTGTATATTACAAAAAATGTACTATACAACCTATTGGTAGTCACAATTTGATATTGCCGCAAAATTGAATTTCTTAATTCCTAAAACGGCTAATTATGAATTATTGCCGCTAAAGTCAAGAGAAAAGTATGAAATGGTCTACAATTTATTTCAAAAACGGAGCAATGATAAAAAAGTGCATACTATAAATGAGGAAGTCATTCTTGCATATTTAATGAAAAATCAAATCTTAAAGCCCCGAGCCTTGGAGCAATTACTTAATACCTTACCGCATCCCAAAGAATACACCGGGCACTGTTTGTGAAGGTCAGCTACTATATTAGCTTAGGGCGGTGGTAGTATAACCAATTTGAAGATACACGAAGGCTGGAAATTAACCAGTGTAGCAGAGGGATACATAGAAAATTCTTTGAGAAACAAAATTCACAGAGCATCACAGATTGAAGAGGGCCGTAACGAAATTAATATTTCGAAAACTAGTACAAATACAATTACGTTTAATAATAATAATTTCAATACTGCCACTTCTGTTAATATCCCGAATAATATTAATATAAGTAATTGTTATAATTGTATAATTAATATTCATAAGTAATGTATTCACGAGAGCAATTATATGTAATTTATAATAAAAAGTTCATAAGTAATGTATCCATCCAGATCCTTTTTAACATAATAAACGCCCGCAGAAAAAATATAACACGATCCAAAAGTGATTCGCAGGATTCCTAACCAACACTTCCTACTCGTCCCGTTAAATATCACTTTCGGAACTTGTTACGTAAATTACTATTCCCAATGTTTGTGAATTTTCTATACTTTGTTAAATTGACGTGTTTGATGCATGCCACATCAAAAACACACCAGTTCTCAGAATTTTCAAAGATAAAAAAGTTCTAGGTTACCCCAAAATGAATCCACTCACAGAGTTTTAGAGAAGTATTTTGTATTTCAAAATTTAAAGCCGAGACCGATACCTAATGTGTTTTACGTTTATCCCATCTTTTAAAAGTAAATTCTTCTTTTCTACTTAAAGTGCATGCGACTCGAACTCGTCGCATTCGCACACGAAGCATCTGGTAACCGTTTCGTACTAGAAGCGAATGCGTATCGTTTATCGATACTGAAGATAAGATGGAGCGATTTTTTTGGCTCAAGACAAGACAGAGAATACCCTGGAAAGATTATAAAACTTAAATACCTTAAATCTGCCGTTAACGCTCTAATATTTCTTTTCATACCACTGCGACCCTATTGTCTCCTCTACACGAAAAGCGTCTCATTTTTACTTAAGACAAAATTTGACCATTCAAGACCAAATTAGTAAAAAGTATTTATAAATGGATTTTTATAAGAAAAATGACTCCTTTGGCATCGAGACTGTTTTTGTGTAAGTTTCGATTAATCTACTGATTAGCCTGTAAGAAAAACGACATAACTTTAAATGTGCCCCAATTTGTGTTAATTTTTGTTCAGGAAAAGCGAAGCAAGTCAAAAAAATAATAAAAAATTGATGTTTTAGCTTAAAATTAAAATAAGCCATCAATAAGGTCAACCATTCCTTATGTGGTGTAAATAAATAAATTACTTTTAGAAGGGATGCATAAACGTAAACACGCATAAAGAAATAATTCTAGGAATTAATAACCAAGACAAAACAGTGTGCTGCCTAAAATTCTAACAATTGCCTTACACTTATAACGATTAACCTAAAGAAGGAGCAATCTGGCGTATGTGATATTCATAGGTATCCTATCCTTTAGATTTCCAAGCAATTATTGCAGATGGTTCATTTTTCGCTACTGAAATGAAAACAAAGGCCGGGAGATTCAGAATGCGCAATAAAAATTGTTATCGGCCATTTTAGTATGTGGCATAAAGGACGTAAACTCTGAAGAATTAAAAAAAAAAGATTACTAGTTAACAGTGCCAGATGTAGTTTATTTTACGCACTCAAACCTCCTCCAGATGGCAGTGCATATAAATGCAGTTTTTCATGACTGATCTCCACAAAGGAGAAAGATAATAAAAGCAGTCTTATAGTTCTAAATAATAATTACTATAAATTCTTTTTTAAACTGAAAACCTGATATTTCGAGCTCCAATCTCATAAAATAAATTGCCCAAAAGTCGTTTTATAATTAAAAGTAATAGAGGTAATTTCGTTTTGATGCGATCAAAACCCGAGAACTACGTGAAGTAAGGCCATTAATCTGCCGTTTCAGGTCTGTCATTCTTAATCAAGGCTTTAAAACCCTGTTCAATGCGTAGCTCCTTCTTCAGCTTTTTTTGCTTTAACTTAACATGAATAACACACATTTTTTACAGATAAATACGAAAAGTTAAAAAAATATATTTCTCGCATCTTGTGGGGACTGTTCCATAGGGCAGTATGGGCATTTCATTCTACAACAAATAAATATATATTAATGGATGTATAAATACAGGGTGCGGCAGCATAACTTCCTTTTTTCAAAACTTAATAAAACGCATTGCATGAATAAGAAAATTTTAATTTGGTTTTTACAATGTTGGTACATACTTAAAGCTTTGTTTTACATAGCTTTGAAGAGCATATCTTGTAGGTGACGTCCCCTATTCTCGATACATTGAGTAAACCGATTTCTGGCGCTTCTCATGACTCTTTCAAGCATAGCAGGCGTTATGTTGGCAATTTCTTCCTGGATGTTGTTTTTTAAATCTTGAAGGATCCTTGGACGGTTCACATAAACACAGGATTTCAAAAAACCCCATATTAAAAAATCACAAGCGGATAAATCGGGAGATCGTGCCGGCCATTGCAAATCGCCCCTGATCAAAAAAGGAAGTTATGCTGCCACACCAGAAATCGGTTTACTCAATGTATCGAGAATAGGGGACGTCACCTACGTGATTTGCTCTTTAAAGCTATGTAAAACAAAACTTTAGGTATGTACCAGCATTGTAAAAACCAAATTAAAACTTTCTGTTTCATACAATGCGTTTTATTAAGTTTAAAAAAAGGAAGTTAGGCTGCCGCACCCTGTATATTTATATACTACAAATATAAAAGAACGTGAGATGGAGTATTGTTTAATAATTTAATGTCAAAAGTAAAGATCGTTAGGGATAGGGTTACAAAGTAGTTTGAAAATTATTGAGAATTAAGGTAAGTATGATTTACCAAGAATTAAAAAAATAATTATGACCATAAAGGTCAGGACAAGGCGACAACATATCGGGTAACCCAGGAGGGTGGCTCCCATCTTTTGTTTCTGTATTTTTTAAGATGAAACTTTGGGATATCATATAATGTCAAATTTGCGTTTTTTTAGAAAATCCCGTGCCTTTCGGTGACTTCCGGTTTTACCGAAAACAGCCTCAACTTCCGATTTTCGAATAAGATAAAGGCTTTAAATGTTGAATTTTTATTTTTATTTTTTTTTTGCTTAAAATTAATATTTTTAGGCTTAGCTTTTCTAATAACATGGTGAACCCATAGCATTCCATTTGAAAAAATGAATTATTTCCATTTTAAAATCTCAAAACGTTATCAAATTAAAAGTAAAGCATATATATTAGTTTTTATTAAAATTTATTTTTGTTCAAAGATGCTAGAATTTAACATCTGGGGTAACATTGGACGCAGAATGTTCCTAGGAATCGAAAAATATAAAAATGTACAAGGTGAAACCGGAAGTCACCGAAAGTCACGTGACTGGTAAGAAGAAAAAAACGTTAAATTCGGCATTATATCATATCCCCAAGTCTGATCACCCGGTAGATTTGTGATTTTTGAGAATGATCAGGCTGTAGGCTATATAACGTCTTGATAAGGCGTTTTTTGAATCAAGCGCTGCTAAGTAAAATTATCACCTTAAATAATATATGGTACGAGGGGATTCAAGCAGGGATATGGGGGAGTCACAAAGTTGTTAAAAAAACGTCACCTCAAAATACTCGAGCGCGTTTAATTTTTTTTTTTTAATTTGAAGGGAATTCTATCAAGATTATGAAAAACATATAATCTGACGGTTTTCAAGGGTCGATGTAGCTAGAACCATCGATAAAAAATGAAGTACAGATGCTAAGAGCTGTGTCTTTTCCACCTCGCGCCTCTCGTTCCTTTTCACTCTTTCCCAATCTCTCACTCTTTCCAGGGAGTGTCACTGAAATAGCAAAACTGGCAACAGGCAACGTTAGCAACATCGCCCACCCGAGATCTTAAGTTGCCACCTTACTTGAGCGGGAAAATTGAATTATGAAATTTTATATTTTAAATCTTAAATTTAAATGTCTCATTTTTAAATTATGAATGGATGGAAAATTAGAGCCGACTTGGTTCGTTGGAAACCAACTTCCAGGAGCATACGAAGATATCGTCATAACACCTGACATTTTAGAAGATACTTCGAATTCAGGTATGTTTCCTTTTAAATACTATAATATTATAAAATAAATGAAAGATTGTGAAGTATCATAATAACCATTCTTGCACACAGAAATACGAGATGACGAGGAAGTTGAAGAAGTGGAAACCAACCTCGCAGACGAATCCAGTGCTGATGAAGATTAAATGATTTTTCTTTAATATGTAATATGTTTATCTACTTTTATATAAGTGATTGATTTTTCTATATATGTATGTACTAGTGATGTAACGAATGTCATTTTTTGAACATTCGCGAATACGAATGCGAATATCTGCTACCGACATTCGCGAATGCGAATATTCAGTTTTTGTTCAAATTTGGCGCCAAAAACTGATAAAAACTTAATAGAATTTGTTTTTGTTTGTTTCAATTGCACTTTACATTTTTTGTCTTATTAGTTCTAATGAAAATATAATTGTTAAGCTTTGTTGCCCAAAGTAAAGTAAATAAATAAATAATACCAAATGAGTAAGTGCAGATTGATAATGTGATTACGAGGTTAAGTTACTTTTTCTTGTAATAAAGAAATAAGAAATGAATGAATTTTGATTTTATTAACCTACTATTATTTTCAAAGTTTTTTTTTCTGATATTCATATTCGCAAAACATTCGCAAAAATTTTGCGAATGTGAATATGCAAAAATATGCGAATATTCGTTACATCACTAGTATGTACATTTTTTTATTACATTTAGTAATAAACAGAAGTTACAAAAAAAATTGTTTTATTTGAAAACTGTCACATTAAAATTTTTTAAAATTGTCAGATTACCAATACCCCTGCCCATTACATAATTGTTGGATTATCATTTAGGGCGACTCAGATATCGAGTAGAACCCACAGTAGAAAAATCTTATGCGCTCGAGTATTTTAAGTTAGCGTTTTTTTTTATTTTTTTATTTTCAAAAATCAGTCATGAGTGTAGGTCACGTCCAAATCGTCAGTAATTTAAATCGAACACTGACGCGCTCGAGAATTTCCATGTGTTTTTTTTTACATTTTTTTTTTTAAATTTACAAGCTTTTTCCCCCACTGTAATGAAAACTTGACATAAACTTTTTTTGTTTGAGAACCTAGTCTTCACAATCCAATTGGTCCCCATGACGCTCTAGTAACTGCAACTCAAACTCTCCAAAACCAAAATATGAAATATCGATCTGTGTATTTTTTTCCATAGAATCCTGAAAAACACTAAATAAAAAGCTTTTAGTCTAGCGTTTATTACTACTTTAAATATATATTGATAAGGGTGAAACAAATAAATAAACTTAAAATGAATATGATTTTCTTTTTATTGAAACATTTTCAGAAATAAACCAATTAAAAAATATATTAATGTTATGTTTGTTCCCTTTTGTTTTATTTCAAATACCTAAGAATTTCCCAAGATTCTATGGAAAAAATAGACAAGATGACTTTTTCTTTTCTTTTGATACGAGTAAAGCCGCAAATATGGCCCTGTTCAGTCCTTGTTTAATGACCCTGCATAATAAGTAATTGATGAAAATACCGCTTACAACCTAATAAGAATATTTTATCATTTTTTAGTGCTAGAAATTCTATGAATTATTATTACTAACTTGTTTCCACTGCAAAGTTTTTGCAATGCGTCTCTGGAGATAACGTGACCACATATCAGCCTCATTGGTGGGTTATTTTTCGTTGACTGTTGCCTCAATATAGGACATGCAAACATTGAGTGATATCTATTGTCTGTACCTAAGTCAATTTCAATCTAAAAACAAATAAAAATAAAAATAGCATATTATGACCTTTGACCTTAAGAACACAGACGGTTTTATTTACATTATAATCATCACAATACAACACAAAACACTTGGTACAAACATTTTCCCGGTAGGATTATTTACCAACATTGGATTTAAAATAAAAGCCGGATTCAAAGCAGCCCGCCGTGTTTCAAGGTACTCTTTCTGGCTGGCCAAAATTCCGGCAGTTTTTCCATAAAGAAAGATAATTGACTTTTTCGTAGTAATTTAATTATTTATTAGGTAATTGAATAAATTCCTAAGTAATTTAATTACTTTATAAGTAACCGAATTACTTTCTAAGTAATTGAATTACTTGGCATTCGTGAAAATCAATTACCAATTACGATTACATTATCCTATTAATTGATAATGCAAATACAATTACCCTTTCCGGAAAGTAATTGAATTAAAGTAATCCAATTACTGAGAAGTAATTGAATATGATTTTTCAATTATTTTAATTCTATTACCGACAGCTCTTCATACATATTATACTACCTTAGAATCAGTAAAGCTAGGTTTCCAGAACGGCGAATATGCGCAATATATTATTCTAATGAGTTTTGTTTCCTGCTTAAGTTTAAAAACCAAACTTCAAAAAAAAAAAGGTTAAAAATAAAGAGTTGCTTTGGCTTCATTGGTAGTATTTAAGTATACTAATTTTGTATATAAAGTTTGTCCAAAATATCCTCTGGACCCACTAACCTGATATACCGGTCTGTTTTTTGCTGAAAATTTTAAGTCGATGTTGTTTTTAGCCATTTCTTCGTCCGTTCTTAAGCTATTGACAGCTGACAATTTATATTTTTCCAGGTTGAACTGTATTTTAGATTAAAGTAGAAAAAGTTACTCGCGTCTAGAGATACTCCGTGATTACGAGCTTCTTGATAGTGTTGACACATCAAACATGCTTTATTATACAGAGACTCGGCGTTTTATTTAAAAAGTAGGCTTTTTCTAATACGTCTTCGCATTTTTACGTCTGATGTATATTTGGGGAAAATAAAAACCCGCTTTGCTAACCAGAACTAACCATAACCGACTAGAACTTAGGGCTTTTGAATTTGTCTAAATTATCCCTACATAGAAGTTATTAACAAATTTTTTATAATTTTTGATATGGTAGAAGTAATAATTTTTTTAGAAGTGTAACTATATATTCCCCGGGTTTTTTCTAATACGTTGTTAAAATTTTGTTTATTACTTCTACAAATAATTTAGACAAATTCAAAAGCTTTAAGTTCTAGACGGTCATGGTTAGTTCTGGTTAGTTAGTTAGGTAAAATGGACTACACTTCCTTATCCTATGTAAAATGTTGGCGCCTAAAAATTCACTACTGGTTATTTTCGCCTCTTTTTCTCTCTAATGTGTGATACGATTTCCTCTCTTTGTTTGTTACTTTATTGCAGTTAGTTTGTAGAGATCTATTGGACGGTACGTCTGACAACCGATTAGTGGCGGATTGAGAGTTTAATTTTGAGAGGGGTATGGGATATTAAATGTTATTTTTTATCATTTCAAGTCATTCTTCATATAATACAATTTGAATTTTAGGCTTTCGTACAAATTTGACATCTTAGGAGGGGGAGGAGAACATTATTCCCAAGACACCTCTGGATTCGCGCTTGGAATTGATTTAAAAATGTCACCAAAATTTGATACCATAGAACCGCAGTACCGTGGTCCATGTGGAAGCTATTGAAAACTTTACAGGGGCTTCGTTGTTTGTAACACTGTATTCTTTTGTTTGTAAAAGTGTAATCCTGCTTGGTTTTTTCTATTTACAAGGTTTGCAAAGTTGAAAAAAATTCAGAATTTTTTTGCCTACGTTTATTTTTTTCTGTGACTAATTTACAGTTTCCTTAATTCCGAGACCAAACAAGAATTTTTTGTCAAAATTTACTGATTATAATAACCTCCTAAAATGTTAAAACTCTGCTCTATAATCTAATACCCAGTGTAGTTCGGGTCAAAAAGACCTTTTTGTGGGAAAAAAATTAGTGTTGGCAACACATCTGTTTGAACAGCTGATTTGACTGATATTACTGACAGACCGGTCATTGTTGGCGTATTAGGTTTTGGATAGTTTATTTGGAAAAGTTTTAGATTTTTTAATTAAATTATTTTAAAAAAAGAACTTTACAAGCTTAAAACAGTTCTTTTCAGAGCTACTTTGCATATTTCTGGTTTTAAAGGTAAGTTACATGTGTTTTGTTATTGAGGTTAAGTAAATAAAACTGTTTTTTATTTTTAGAAAACGTTTAAAATGTGGATTCGGAACAAGATCCTTTATAATAATGGCCTTTTAGAAAGTGCAACTCATAAGGGATGGATCTTGGTCATATTCTCTCCAAAGTTGCATGGACCAGTTTGGGGAAAGGTTCCCTGACAATCTTGTTGATTAAAACATTTGTTCATCCAGAATGCTAATCAATCGTTTTGAAAACAAGCATTGCATTTGTAAGGGGAAAATCCACTGGAAGGCTAAAGCGTTTCTTAAGAACCTGTCCTTGAAGATATGTGTTCGAATGGAGCACAGTCCTAACAAATCGGTAAAGCTGTCTATGGAAAAGGTAAGGATACTATTTTAAATAAAAATTGAAATTTATGTTTACAATGCCATACATTTTTTAGGAATGTCTGTTGGTACTTGCCATAAAGCACTTCCAAAAAATTAGAAATGCATCCATATAGGGGCACAGTATTGCAAGAACTCCTTCCACCAGATTATGCAAAGAGGGTGCAGTTTTGTCAATGGTTTAATGAAATTCTTAACAATGATGATGTTTTGGACCGTACTTTCTTCTCTGATGAACATGGTTTCATTTGTCCGGTAAAATACGGGAAATTGTATTTTAAGGATATTTTATTAAATTTTTATCAACCTCTGAATAGGCAACCCGTGAAATTTTGTCCGTGGTGTCGACATTAGAGTGTAGTATAGAAAGGTGCAATTCGTTTTTATATAAATTGTATTCTTTTTTTAATCCAAAGAAAAAATAACAAGATGAAAATAATCCTGCCCCTAAATTCGTGACATTTTGTGGTTAAAATTGAACAATAACGATAAGTAATCATTTATATGACTTCCGTCAGAATTGCATTGCATTGCCTTTTAATACAGGATTTCTTACTGTCAGATGATTCTAGCTACTATAACTTTAGCATGTGTACTCCGTGGTAATTCCCTCTTTTGTATCTAACTTCTTTGCTCTTATATCGTAATAGCCGAGCTGTAGTTGCGGCAGTCGATAAAATGACCTATGAATAGGATATCGGGTCTGTGTATCTTTCTTTGTCTAAGATCATGACCAAACTCAAAAGAACTGATAAAGTCAAATTTTGGAAAAATATTTAAAGAAATTGGGTATACCAGGTGTTAATTTAAATAAAACTGTCTACATCATATTGTGGACAATTTTTTCATCAACACCTTTTTGAAAGTATTAAATTTTAACAAAAAAAAAATACAACTTACAGGTAACTCTTCATTTCCTTTCCAAATTCCGCTTACTTGTCTTTGCATCATAACTTGTTTAATGTTAAGCAAAGCTGGTATTGTCTGACATCCAGCGTTTATACATGTTATCAGAGGGCTATTTACACAAACACCCAATAACTGACAAGCGTCTCTGATAAACATTTCATAGATTTCTAGCCACATCTCGCTATCTGAGGCAAAGTAACAGCTATAAGGTGATTGACTGATGCCATTGGGGACATAGAGAAGCATTCCCATAAGAGTTTGTATGTCTAAAAAAAACATAAAGTTATATATAGTATAATACTACAGTATTCATTAAGATCAGATGGCAGATTTTTTTATGCCACTTACCTTTTTCATGTTTGTGCACAAACTTCCCAAAATGATTCCTAGCATACCCAATAGCCTCAGCCTGGTAAATAGGCCCATTTTTTAACAATTCAATATATTTTAGCCGGTGAATCATAAATTCTAGTGAGGAATTGTGTGCTTCTAGCGCTTCGTGATTTACCGTGGCCCATGCTAAGAGTGGTTCGAGATCTTTATTTTTTAAACTTTCCGAAATATGATGAAGTTCTGTAAATGGTTCTTTTTCGTGATTTTCTACAGTAACTTCCGATTCAGCGGCCAAAGCATCTGCGACATCGTGCATACCTTGCCTATAAAAATTATTATTTTTCTTAACATGTTAAGATAAAAGACACACCTCCATGAACTAAGTGCATTAATATGAAACTAATGAGTAACATATTTAGATAGGATTTATTTTTAATTTTTCTACATTTTAACTCGCCTAACTTATAAGACAAATAAATTTTATATTAAGATCTTATCCCAGACAAAGCCACTTTCATGTAAAGAATATTATAATGGTCATATTTAAAATGATCTCTAGATTTAAAAATGTTAAAATATACAGGGCGTTTAATTTAAAAATCAAAAGTAGATTTAATCTGAGGTGAAACCAACAGTAGCTAAAAGTTGGTATGGTAAAAAAAATCTAAATATTCAAAAAACATAAAATGGCACACTCTTGTTAAATGTTGTTTCCTTTTCTTCTAACCATAAAAGTTCTAAATTATTGTGCACTTTTCTTCAAGCAAATCCAAAAAATCAGAATGGTTAATTTATGTTTTTATTACCTATAATAATGTTTGCATATTACTTGATTAATAATTGCCAATTTCTCTGGACTGTTAAACACATCCTCTCTACTGCAAGCTGAAAAATCTTGTATAAAATTTCTATCTATCGACTTTCCTACTTTTGAAACTGAACTATGTAAATCTCTGTGTTCCGTTGCCAGTCGCGAGACAGTCTCTTTTACTTTCGTCATAGCCTGTTTGAGCAATTCCTGTTGCACATTTGTGAGCACATGGTCTTCAGGAGCTAAAAATTAAAAATACAGTTAATAAATCTTGAAATTTTTACACTAGTATTAAAATGCTGGCTTCGTTGAACTTTAACGTCTTTTTTAAAAAGCAATATTTTAATATAATTTTATCTTTCACTTATTTGATTGTCCAGCATTGCTGGAGCAGATCTATATAAAAGTACCTGATCTCTTGTTAAGAAGGAATGACATTTTTGAAGTTAAATATCATGCCACCAATTATGGGAAATATGGTCCTATGACCAGAACCTTAAAATACTTAAATGACTATCCATCTCTAGACCCTTTTGGGGGCTCACTAAATAGATTTAAGAAAAATATATTTGGATTGTTTTAATTTATTATAGGTTTAAATTGTTAATATTTTATTATTTTGTTAATTTATGTTTGGAGATTTTTTATATAAGTATATTTTATTGATTTATGCTCAGAATTTATCAATTTGTAATTTTGGTGAATGTTAACTTTTTTTAGTTTTAGATTTTTTTTTCTGTATTTGTAATTCTTCAATGAGGTTTCCCGTTTATATAAATAAATAAAGAAATAAATATTTGTTACACCATAATAAAATACATAGGGTCTGAAAAAATTGATTACTCATATTATCAGAAAATAATACAATTTCTTTATTTTCCATATAAAATATACTAAAGCTATGGCCGACTTAAGATGAAATAAGTGAGATAGATATTCAGGTAAGAGGTTATACGATGCCGTCCTTTTGTTGTTTCTGTGCCTGAATAAGCAATGTTGCCAAATGGTTTTCTAATAAGTTGTTTTTACTGAAGGTTGTTTTTTCCGTTTGACAGAAATGAAGTTTTTTTATAGAAAAAACTAAGCAGAACTTTCAAACAATAACTTCCAAACAATTACCAAGTTCTGGCAATGTCTTCCACATTAAATTGCAAATTGTCTTTATCATAAATGTGCCGTCGAAAAGAATGAAAAAAAAGTCTGAAATCTTAATTTTTCGATTTTTTATAATCAAAAATAAAGTGGATCCCACTTCCCAATAATAACCTTAATCGCTCCTGCATCTGTCTGTCACAGATATATATTTTTTTTATTTATTATTTACCTATCCCTTAAACATCATCAAACAAGGTGACTAAAATGTGAAGTGGTAAAATAGGGCTAGGTCACAGTTGTGTATCATTACAACATTTGTTGTGTTACTGACGAGGTTACAGATAAACCCCAAAGAGTGTAAAAAGTTTTCCAAAAAAATAGCAATAGTAATTTAAGAGCCGTTATTGATTTAAAATTGTGTAGCAATATCTGCTACCGACATTTTCGAATGCGAATATTCAGTTTTTGTTTAAATTTAGGGCCAAAACCTGATAAAATTTTCATGGAATTTGTTTTTGTTTCTTTCCATTGCATTATATATTGTTGTCTTATAAGTTCTAATGAAAATTTAATTGTTAAACTTTGCCTATCGTAAAGTAAATAAATAAATAACCAAATGAGACACTGAAGACTGATAATGAGATTATGAGGTTAAGTTACTTTTTATTGTAATAAAAAAAAATAAAAACGAATGGAATTTGATTTTATTACCCTACTATTATCTTTAGATTGTTTTTTTTCTAATATTCATATTCGCAAAACATTCGCAGAAATTTTGCGAATGTGAATGCGGATATGAAAAAATATGCGACTATCCGCGAATGTGAATATTCATTACATTACTAAATGATACACAAGATAACATTTTTCTATTTTAACACTTTACAATTAAGTCACCTTGTTTGGTGATTTTTAAGCTGTAATATAAGTATTTTTGCTACAGCTTATTATTAGCATTGCATCTTATGGCAAATTCCAAGATTATTCAATATATTTGTCCATGAATGTACATACATAGAATTAAAATCAGGAAGTTAATGTGTTTTAACATGTTCAATTATCATAAACCTGGAAATTTAATTGTAGGATTCTGCCTTTGTTAATCTGTACGACGCCAGCACAGCAAATTAAAAATTGTATGAATTAGAAGTAAATTTCATTGATAATTCTTTCTATGTTTTTTTTATCTTGGGACAGTCCACGAAGGCTGATAAAATAATAATAATAATAATAATCTTTATTTCTAATTATGTCCAAACATACATCTCCTGTACAATGCACAAAAAAATAAAAAAAAAAACATAAAAAGAAATGGCGTCATATATAAAAAAAGAATGCTTTGCTAAGCTATCCATCAGCTCTCTATTTAACTAATTACTACAATCTAACACTTTCTCTATCTTTCTCTCTCTCTCTAACTAATTACTAATATCTAACATAATCTTGGATTGAGTATGGTTCCAAGTCAATTAGCAACTTTTTTACATTGTTTTTAAAAACTTTTTGACTAGTTATGCACTGTACACTAGCTGGTAAATTGTTAAAAAATTTGAGACACATGTAGCTTGGGTTTTTTCTGTTAATGTTAATCTATGGACCAGATAGGTCACATTTAAAGTTCTAGTATTGTACTGATGAAATGTTTCCAGCCCAATCATACTTCTGTTATTGAAGAAAAACAGTAGAGACTCATAGATGTAAACATCATACACTGTCAAAATTCCACATGTGTTAAAAACTCCTCTACAACTTTCATTAAAACTCATTTTTTTAAGTATTCTTAATGCACGTTTTTGCACAACAAATATTTTTTCTATTAGTCAATTACAACCCCAAAAAATGATTCCGTACTTCAAAACCGATTCGAAATTTGCATAATATATTATTTTTAAACTTTTTTCATTTAAATATTTTGCCACTACCCTAATTCCATAACAGATTGAGTTTAATCTCCCGATAAGTGAGCCTATATGGTATGACCAATCTAAGAACTCATCCAAGTGAATACCCAAAAATTTTGTGTGTTCCATTAAATCTAAGTCCGATTCTCCAAACGATATCTGTTGAGGTTTAAGTACATTGGCTTGTTTCATTCTAAAAAAGAGGACGCTTGTTTTGGCTTTATTAAGCAAGAGTTTGTTTTCCTCAAACCAGTTGTTAGTTTTGTTAAAAAATGTTTCTCCAAGTGTTAGTACTTCACCCAAAGTTTTACCTCCCGTGATAAGAAGCAGGTTCCATAGTCTTGACACTCTAGGGATGAAGGAACGAAGAAAGCGGGAAGTTCGGGGCCTCTCTAACTGAACTGTTAAAGGATTCATAAAAGTTGCACTACATGTTGCTCTGTTGGGAGCTGCATGAGAAGGAATTATACTGGCCAATTCCTCTGAGCAAAAGCCGTAAAAATACCTGTAGAAGAGCGACAGATCCCCTACAGCTCGACGGTGGGCAAGAAGAGGAAGCCTTTCTGTGAGCGTTGGATCATTAATAAGACGAACGGCTCTTCTTTGAATGGAGTCCAGAATGCTAAGTGTTGTAGGGGACGCCATTCCCCAGACATGAGAACAATATTCTAAAGAGGGTCTGATTTGGGATACATACAGAGTGTACAGATTGGAAGAAGATAACTATTTTCTGGCTCGAAAGAGGAATCCAAGTTTTTTTGAAGCTGCCGAGGCTATGGATGTAATGTGTTTGTGCCAGTTGGGGTTATTTTCAAAAGTAACGCCGACAAGATTAAACGACTCTTTGTTCTGCAGACTGACAACTGAACAAGATTTTTGGCGCCCCAATCCAAGATAAGTTTGAGGTCTTGTGAAAGAGATATCTGCATTGACCTGCGCCTGTTTTCCAAATCAGAATTACATGGTGGCTTAAGAAATTGAATACTAGAGTGGAGGGTACTATCGTCAGCAAAACTATGAATGCGATTGATTGTGGAAGAGACAAGATCGCTAATGTGTAGGAGAAACAGCGTGGATGCCAGCACTAAGCCCTGGGGCACCCCAGCATTAATTTGATAGAAGCTGGAAGAATGACCATCTACAGTAACTGATATACGTCGATTAGAAAGGAAATTGGAGAACCAAGAGCAAAGCTTAGGTGGAAGACCGTAAGAAGGAAGTTTGTTAAGAAGCCCATCATGCCAGACCTGATCAAAAGCTTTGGATATGTCAAGAGCCACGATCTGGGATTCACCAAGAAACTCAAGGGACTTGTTCCAGTTGTGTGAGACAAAGGAAAGAAGATCAGCTGTGGATCTATTGTGACGGAATCCATACTGTCTATCATATAAGATCTTATGTTTTTCCAGATACTTTAAGATTTGGGAATTAATAAATTTTTCCATTACTTTGCAAACAACAGAAAGAAGAGATATAGGTCTATAGTTAGAAGGGAGAGTTTTGGATCCTTTTTTGGGGACCGGTTGCACACGTGCAGCTTTCCAACTCTCCGGGAAAATGCCCGTGTCGTAAGAAATTCGAAGGAGGCGAGTTAGCATAATGGGTGCAAGATCGGGAGCACATTTTTTTAAGACGATTGCTGGTAAGCCATCCAGCCCAGACAGACGATTTTTTAATTATTTTAGAGAAGGAAGGGAAGAATATGTCTTGATCTGTTTGACTTTTTTAAAAATTATATTTTCAGAAAAAAACATTTTTTTTTGAGAAAACAGGGACACTTTACCGTTTTAAACGCGGATTATACGAGTTAGAGAAAATAATACATGAGGCTTAGGTTTATAAGGCTGGAATGGAAAAGCCAAAACCGGCAAGTTATTGGAGTGGCCATGTAATCTGGAGTTAGTTAAGAAAAGAATTTGGCAAGTTTTGACTAAAGAACGATTGGAGAAACCAAAAAACTTTAAGGTTGCATGAGGGAGTTATTTTTCCCATTCTGCTCAAATAATCTATTAATCTATTTAGATGAAAATCATTAAAAAAAAGATACAGAATATGAATCCATATGGAGTTTTTAATCTCCTAGGTCTTTTCTAGACCAGAAGAGGTTATCTGATTTTGGTTTGAATTTTACCACGATCCTCTTATGCAAACACTATCTGAAGCTTTAATAATGTCCACAAATAGAGCTATACATTTTTTATTGTTAAGTTTTTTTATTGGAAGACTTGAAACCAGTATACATAAGGTTTGTTTGTTATTCAGAAATATATTACACTATTTTACATTTTTTTACCCACATAGTCTTAAAATACACCTATAAGAGTGCTTACATAAAAAAAGTGTAAAATATTGTACATCATTTCTGAATAACAAACGGACCACACTGACAATGCTACTAAAGTACTTATACCACAAATTTACCATATTTATAAGTATGTGATTATTATTTAATAGTAAAGAACTAAAATATTTTATATTATTCCAGGCTAAATCAATAAAACTTAATTTGATCATACAGAAAACGCCACTGATAATTTTTATGTGACTTATTTGTGCTTGCAATACAACTAACAAATGTCATTTTTATATACTATTTTTTTGGTCAGTCTTTCGGGAGTATACATACTTTTCTATACCAAAAGGAGTGGCTACCTATTTGTCGACAAACATATTCTATTTAACAAGGGTATTGGCAGACTTTTCAGTTTATTACAATTTCATTTCTTTGTCTTAATTTTGCCACATGACTTAGAATCTTAGAACATAATGATAGAGTTATGGATATGAACTGTCCAGTTAACATTTTATACCTAGATATTTTTTTATAGTCCTTAACAGTTGTTCTTGATTACAAACTGAGGTATGTATGAACTTAATAGCTTCATTTCTTGACCTCTTTTTGTTTATGTTAACATTGCAGTGAAATATTTTTCTTAAGATTTAATTCTTCCAAACGTTTATTTTAACTACCTACTGAAAATAATACATAATGCGACACTTTTAAAAACACTACGCATTTAGGCACAACAGCTTAAAATTTTAAAAAACCTTGTTATCAAACAAAGAAGTAAAAGCACATTTACCAGTTTGCAACTCCTCTTTAAGACTTTGGATTTGATCGATGAGTTCTGCCAGCACTCGTCTTGAATGTTCGTTGATAGCACCAAATTTTGACAACACTTTATCTACATCTTTTTCCACAGCTAAACAAGCTTCCATGTTTATTATTTCTTAAAAAAACAAAATTTCCAAATTATTATTTATATTAACGTCACCGGGTCATTGACATCTACGTCTATTTTTTAAAGTGACAGTGAGTGACAGGCATAGTAGTACGATTTTTGAGTAGATGTCGCTGACTAATGCGGTTTCAGATTTTTATGTCATACATTTAATATTTAAAAAATGTTTTTCTTTCAATTTACCTTGGAAGCGATGTTTGCAAAAATTGTTCAACCGATTATTTGTTTCCGCGTATTTTAATCAACTAAAATATTATAGATTATAAAAATACAGCTTAATAGTTAAAAAGTTATCATATATTAGGATTTAATAAATTAAAGTATGGCAACATTGTACCAAAATATGCAACCAATAATACTTTAGCCTAGCGTTCTTATTTGCCTTCTATTTTTAAATAAAATGATAAAACTTTTTATTCTGTGTGATAAAAATATGGACTTATAAGTCCATAGAATTTCACTTGATAAAATTAGTTATAAGTATTACCAATACATTGTATTTTTTTCTATTATGATAATTTTTTAGCGATTTGAAGTTACAAAGGTTTTTCAGGTAAAAACCTCCAAAAGCGCGAAATAATTTTTTAACCTTTTAAGGATCAAAGGGAAACTGACAACTGACTGTCATATTTATAATAGTGCCGTAAATGGTTAGTCATCAGAAATATAAAATATGTTCTACGGAATACTAGGGAGCCCTGACAGAAACTGGTTCTACCTACCACAACGTATTTCACTTCCCAGAACCTAGATATGCCTCTAAGAAAAAATTAGTTATTTTAAGTGTTAATAACACGTTAGAATATCCAGGGGTACAGACCAAGGAGATATTGTACAGATACGCCAGTACTCAACCTAAGTGCTGGCAGATTTCCTCGTTATGTGCCAACAGGGGTGAATTATTCAAGTATTCACTATCCACTACCTGACAATGAGAGACAATGTGTGATCAGCAATTTTTTGGGGGTTATATAGAAATGTTATAAAATTCATAATATGTACTTTTCAACAAATTTAAATGTAAACGATAATAAAGATTTTACAAAAATAAGGTGGACGGAAAGTTTTGACTTTACACTTTTTGGGCAAGAAAGATGCAAACAATTACAAAAAGTAAAAAGTTTAAAGTAGGTTTTTTTAATCGATAATTATAATGATATCAGTACAAAGGACGAAGAAGCGGTGTTGTTATGGGTATAAGAGTGATACACGCTATAAATCATTTATTTCAATACAATTTAATCAATATAACAATTTATATATGTGGTAGGTCTAATTAGAATAAAATTATAGATATTTTTGTATAGTAAAGAGTAATGATGCCTAACCTGTCAATCAGCTCACTTCTTTTTCCTTTTTAAAGACGTCCATGACATTTAAGCTACCTTTAATTGCGTATAATTATGGCTTCAACTGAATTATAAATCAGTGAAGCACCATCCACGATTTTTTCAGTAAATGATTTAAGTGGGAATAACACTGCATTCCCAGCCATTTGTCGATCAAACGCAGTACTCAACTGTTGGAATTTCCGATTTCAACAGGGTGCGATTTTCAAGATTCAAAAGGCCAAAATGACGAAGACAAATGTAGTGAATACGGCTAATTGATTTTGGGGGGGTAGTATATAGAAATGTTACCTGAAAAGTTCATAATATGTAAACTTTTCCACTTAAATTAAAATGTAAACGATATACTAAACTTGTAGTTTTACCGAAAAAATAAGGTGGTTACGGATCAACGTTATTGAACTTTACACTGTTCTGTTGCTTGAAAGATCCAAACAATTTATCAAAAAAATAAAAAGTTTAAAGTATAAAAAATACTTCTATTTGTTTGATATTGTAAATTTTTCATTTACAGGAGAAAAAAGGGTTAGTTGTGGTTTCATCAAAAAGGCAACGTACTTTTACAACATACTTTAATTTATTCATGATCGGTTGCACCAACAACTTTAATGGCCGGTTGCACTAAGAATTTTAAGGAACCTAGCACAAGGTAATCCTTAAATGGCCAAGCAAGCAATGTGTTTTGCCACATAAAAGATTAAAGAAATACTTAACGGCATGTGTTCGTTAAAATTATTGTTGCAGCCGGCCATAAGGAACCCCTTTAAGTATTCCTTAAATCTCCAATGTAGCCAATCACATTGCTTGTTTGGCCATTTTAAGGATTATCTTGTGCTAAGTATTCCTTAAATTGTTGGTGCAACCGGCCATAAAAACAACCAGAAAAACAGATTTACTTTTCCTTCCAGCGTTGTCAGTTGTAATTTTTCATTCATGATCGTTGGGCCAAGTTGGTGTTCGTGAATTTACTCCCAGTTTTCTATGGAGTACGGTGTTGTGAATACTACGTGTGTGGATTCATGATGGCGGCTCCTTTGACACAAGAACAAGAAAATGTAAGTAACTTTGTTAAAAAAGATTTATAATATTTGAATTTGTACGATACTTTTTTAAGATGTCTTAGTGATAGTTTGTTTTCAAGTAAGCAAGGAGAGTAAACATTCAACATGTCTTTGTTTACCTTTTGTTACGGTATTTTTGTTTAATGTGTATTATTGTATTATATTTTTTTTAAATTGGCAGGCTGTGCCGGAAAAAAAGGATATTTTATGAGAAACGGACTGTTGTGGTATGTTTTTTAATTGGTTGTAATTTTTTAATACTTTTCGAGTATTTCGACAGGAAACGAATAAAACGTAGTTGCTTATTTTTAAAGCGATTTAAATTTAAAGTTACCTATGTTTTAGTCTGATAGTACTTCATAAGGATTTTATATTACCCCAATCTCTGTTCCTGTTAAAGTTATTAGAAATTATATGAATCATTAAAACATGCTGACCTTTTAAATGACACTTCCAATGGGATACAGGGTGATTGCAAAAGAAAATAGTGATTGAGTAAACCATTTTGGTCAATAAAAAACTAATGTAGCTTGTAAAACAGAAAATATGTTCCTATCTAAGTTTAATTAATTATTATTCTTATGTACAGGGGAGCTAAAAAAACTGCATATTTAAAAAAAAGTAAGACATAAACTTTCGTTATTTATTTTTAAAACCATGGGACGATTAATTTTTTACGGAGAGCATAAAACAGCAATAATTATATTTATCGAACTGTATATCTAAACTTGATTATTACTGAAAATCTAGGCTTTTGTTACAAAGTATTTTCGATCAAATCTACAAGTTTTTATTTATTTATAACTCTATAGGAAGAAATTATACAGGATGTTTATTAAACATGCGGCAAAAATTTAAGGGACTCTTTTAAGGATATTTTGTCCTATGATTTTGATATGATTTTTCGAAGACAGGCGTATAAAGATTCAAACAAATTTTGGTAGTTTTAAAATTATACTATAGCCAAAATAAAAGTAAGCTAAACTACCTACCATAATAAAAATCTAACAATTCCGTTGGTATCTTTTAACAACATTCCAATTACTACAAACTGCTGCAGACATTCAATTTGAATATGTCTTGCAAGTAATCATTTTGTATGTGTTGAATTGGTTAAAACTGATTGTCTATTTGACGTGTATTTTCTGTGTTTAATACGAGCGAGGGGTAGTCATTTTTAACAGTTCTTGTAGATTAAGAAACATTACATGCAATTTTTGGTAATAAATTGTTATTTTCGAAATTCTTTTTCGCCCCATATCTTCGTAACAAAGCGCCCTATCAAAAATAATCAAAGGACAAAATATCGTTAGAATAGTCCCTTAAATTTTTGCCGCATGTTTAATAAACACCCTGTATATACAATCACCAAAAACCGAGCCAAAAACCTATTTGAAAATACAATAAAAATCACAATTTATAGGTTATGGTTTGTTTTAAACAAATTTTATTAACTTGCGCACAGCATAACTAACAGGCAGCACGATCTCTCCCTGAGGGCGCTTTTGATATTTTTAAGCATTAAACACGAAAGAAACCATTACAGTTGAAAAAGAGACAGATTATATCTTCAGCAAAACGTTGGCTGAACCTGCGCAAGAGAAATGACCATACTTTCCCGCCAATTCATGAAAGCGTGCTGTTTTCTGTTACAACTGTCAAAAACATCATCTGTCAAAAATGTCATCTGGCAAATACTACAATGTAAAAAAAGTTCAAGCATTTATCTACCTAAAGGTAGACCACGAGGACCCTTATTGCGATAAATCGTTAAGAGTTTCTCTTTCGCTTTGTGTGCAATCAGAACAAGAGAGAAAGGTTGTAGACTTATCGCAATAAGGCTGCCTTTAGGTATATGCTTGAAGGTAAAAAATAGACGTTTAGTGTATTTCTTTAACTTTTAGAACCATTATGTCCGTTCTTTGAACTTTTAAGAAGGATTCTACAACATGACTTCAATGTAAAAAATACACTTATTGATAGTTCAAGAATGGTTTGGACCGGTTCTACAAGTTAAAAGGAATACACTAATTGGCAAAAAAATCATCTGTCAAAAGTGACATCTTTTAAGAATTTTATCTGCCAAAAAAATTTAATTAATATTTTTCAATAATGGCACCTATCAATAGGGACATTTGTTAAAAATGTCATCGGCATATGTTAAACGCGATCTACCGGTAAATAGTGGTCCAAAATCTAGGCGCACTGTAGTGCGCCAGGCCAAGTTCCGGCCTACCGCACGAATGTGTGTCTTGTACACGAAATGGTTTCCACTTAGCATATCTCTCGTTCCACATAAAGGTACGAAATTTGGTTTGCAAAACCACATAGGTATTCTAATTAGCTTTTAAAAAAAAAGGAAACTTATGTCAAGTCATTTCTGAGATTGGAAAATCGCCGATTTTATTACTGACTCACTGACTCATCAATATTATCCCAGATAGCCAGTACTAAACAAAAAGTTACCCATCAATAGTTGTTACCAATTTGACGTTAAGTTAACGACAACTCGTTACTGAGTCAAGTTTGCCTACAAGTTGTTGACAATCTACCACCAGGGCCGTCTTTTACCTTTTGGGGGCCCTGGGCACTTTAGGTGAATGATGGGGCCCCTGTTACTATGATAACAGAGGACTATTTTATTAATGCAGACAAAAATAATAGATAAATGGATTTGCTTTTAGGTGTAGTTTCGTATAATCTTTTCATAAAAAAAAACATAAATATTCTACTATCATCTGTAATATCGGTTATCCGTTGCTCCTAATTTTTTTGCATTGTGCGTGAAAATCCCTGGTCGAGAGAAGACTCGCGTTTTCAGAAACGAGATTTTTGGTGGAAGAAGGGTGTCTTCTCGACTCTTCTTGAGCCTTTGAACAAGAGAAAAATCAGTCTCTGGCCTCGCCGAGACGAGGAGACGAGAACCTCTGGTCTCGGCGGCATCGCTGATAACCATTGATTGATCTTTTTGTCAAGCATTTTTCTGGTATACCTACCCTTAATTTGGTTTTTGTTTTCCATTTTCATTCAATTCCATATTTTTAGTTATATTCAGTAATCCAGGAGACATTTAAATCAAGAACGTTTGCCAATGATGCGGTATCCGGTGCGTTCTCATTCCTTTGCACCTGATAATTAGCAATTTCGTTTCTAGGAACTAATAAAAAAAGGTTTAACGAAATCTTCTAGGAAATCTCTTACCAAATATTTAACACATCCTGCATAGTAAGTTATTTTAATCTCATTAAAATATAGATATACGGGTGTTTAATAAAAAGTTGTATAGCTAAGTCACTTGGTCCCATTTTAACAGATCCTCTTGTGGTTTCTTGCATTAATTTTTTAGTTATATATATTTTTTAAATAAAGTGTAAAAACCTCGGTAAAAACGCTAAATTTTTGTTTAATGAAAAAGTTCAAAAACATGTTTACGTTAACTTAAAGTAGCCGGTTACGATTTCGTGTAGAGATCGAACGCTGTTAGAATGACACCGATACGTCACGGTCTCATATGGCAAACCCGTATAAAACCGTGACGTATCGGTGTCATTCTAACAGCGTTCGATCTCTAACAACATTCCCTAAGTAGTAACAAAAATAAAAAAAGGTAGGTATATAGTCTAGGAGGAATCGGCGCATGAGTACCGAAAACTATTCCACCTCAATTTTTTTTATACGATTCCCTTTTTTAATTGCCCTGCTGATGATATAAATGCATGTTGCCATGGCGCCCCCTGGTGCCCTATTGTTTAAAACGAAATTGTTTAAACAATTGCAAGAAATTGTTATTTTTTAACCGGACAATTTTTTAAAATATTTTTTATTAAAATACAAATAAAAAAGGTTCTATGGCCTTTTAAGATAAAGTTAATATTTTTGGAGATATAAATTTTTAAAAGTTCGAAATATCTTAAATTTGGTTACTTTTGACCCATGAAAAATATATTAAGAAAAAAAATAATACATAAAAAATATATTTTTTTATTCTTTATGCAATAGTTAATAATATCCTTAATTGAGATTTGAATTTTTTTTATTGTTTATACAGGTTTTTTGATTTGTTTATTAAGCCGTACTTAACGCCGTTTCTCTGACTTATACGCTGCATCGGCCTCTCTGTGTCCTGAATCGCTATTTATCACTTATCTGAAAAACTAGTAACTTTATCAAAATTGTTAAAGAGAGCAATGTTATTAATAATTTAATTATCTACAATATGTTTTTATAAGTTTTTTTCCGGAAATCAATTTTACAAAAGTTATTGGAGCCTTATTTTACTTGTTAGCGCGCGTAATAAACAATTAAAAAAACTGTATTATTACTAATATTAAAAAGGTAAGATATAAACGATGATTTTTTGGTAATGCGTAATGACTTAATTAACACTTACAGATGCTTTTAATTAGACTTGAGCTGTTGACATTCTCAACAGCGCACTGATCCCATTACTTTTAAGGGGGCGGATTTAGACCTCACGAATGCCAGTGTTGTCAAATGTAGTCTACATGGGAGCAGGGCCGTATCTAGGTATGGCCGCGCCCTTGGCGGGGCTTAACATTTGCGCCCCCCTCACAGACCGGGGGATTTGGAAAGTATGGAATATTCCCCAATGAAAACAGGTTTTTTTCCGAAAATTTTACAAAATTAAGGTGCAAAGTTGTAGGTTTAAAGTTTTTTGATCCGATAATTTCGTTTCTTTAAAATTCCCATTTTGTGGTAGAATTTGTGTCAAATTATATATTTTCTTTATATGAAAATATTAACCTACTCTTTGAATTAGACATGATTTACATAAAACAACTGTTTGTATTTGACTAAAGGAAGTGGAATGTCAGTTAACTATACATCCTTACTTGCGGATGATTAAACTTAGAATAAATTTTCTTGACAATAAAATCCTAGTTACAAAAATACTGTGCATAGCAGGCCTACTAAAACGTAACATTTATACTTTAATAAATTATATAACATGCAACAAAATATTTGATTTAAAACTTATATTACTTACATGTATTTACATAAACTATTTGAAATCTTTGCTAAGAAACATGTAGAAAATATTTCAAAATAAATATATTAGCTGTGAAATAAATTTACTGTCTGTTTTATTTTAAAAAGTATATGACACATTAGAAAAAAACTAATGATGCATTGATTATTACAAAAACTACCAGAAAAATACGTTATAACTTTAGTCGGTGCTACCAGGATAGTTGTATACGGGGTACTTAATCTCTTCAATGATGACATAAGGATTTTAATTTTACACATTTTACTTCTATATATGCTTGTTACCATTTTAGGAATTGAGGGCAGCAAATAACAATTAACAATTATTCTGAAATCAAACGTATTGGTTTTTATCACAAATTGATTCAATTAGGTGAATTAACTGGGTGCCTAATTTATAAACTTAAATGTTAGAAAGTCCATCATAAGTCAAAACTGTATTCTTCTTGCTTTTACCAGGGCAAAATCGTTGATGATATAGTAAAAGAAAATTCTAATTTTTCCTAAGCTATTGGTAGCAAAAAGAACTTGTACTGCCCCAAATTTATAAATTACCAATTTATCCTCAGCTTAAATATTAAAAAATTCAAAGAGTTACATCCTCACTGTAGGTATTAAAATAAATTCAAATTAATTAAAGAAAGTATTTAAGATGAAAACTTGTTATAACATTGTTCTGTTTTAATTTATTTATTTGATTCATTTTGCCAATAAAAAATAATAATATGACTACGGTACTGACAACTGATGGAAAAAATTTTTTCATGGCCGATTTTGCGCCCCTCAGGTAGCTGCGCCCTTGGCGGTCGCCCATTTCGCCACCGCCTAGATACAGCCCTGCATGGGAGAATAACGACAGCAAACTTAATTAGCCGGCCTGTTCAATTTTAGTCGCGTCAAAAATAACCCTGGATTCATAAACTTGTCGTTGGAGTTGGCGCCTACAACGGCGTTGAAGCCCTCGCCTTTATTTTGTTTAATTTATAAACCTAATGTTGGCGTTCCTAACATTTGACTTTAATGGCAAACCTGTACTACCAACATTAATCTATGCGAACTAAAAATTACTACGAGCGCTAAGCAAAAGTCGGCGCCGAAGTTGAACTTAAATTATCTCCAACGCCAGGTTCAGCGTAAAACGCCATTTTATAAATAAGTGATCGTAAAATGAATACTATAACATCGAACGCCAGCGCCGATGCGGTCGCCAACGCCAGCGACAAGTTTATAAATTATCCTTTAAAAAATTAAATCTATAAAGATATTTTTAAATAAAAACTGTTAACCATTTTACGCAATCTCTAAGCCAAATCCCAGAATAAAAAAAGTTTCTTTATATGAAAATAAAAAAACATCTTTTTACTTTATATTGGTTGGGAGAGCTGTTAAATTGACAGCTGTCATCATGTTACGATCGTTTAGGCTGCCGATATCAAAAAATTTATTGGAGCTTTTTTGTTTGCAATGACATTTTACGTTATAAAAGTGCTCCCGAATATGCAGGGTGTGTCATAAATAAGTTTTCTTATTTTTTTTTTTTGAAATTCCGGAAGGACTACGCACCTTTCTTATGGGAAGTGGCCCTCGGTGAAAATGGCTAAAAACGATATATGTTGTAGCTTTTGTCATCCTGAGAAGAACTCTCAATGGACACGAAGCTCCATTTTGCGTATTTTGGCTGGAGCTCCAAAGCCCATAGATAGGACATTTCTTATGGAAAGTGACCCCTGTGAAAATGGCTGAAATCGATATACGATGTAGCTTTTTTCGTCCTAAAAAAAAGTCTCAATAGGCACGAAGCTCCATTCATTCACTTGAAAAGATTCGTTCGTAACCGATTCACTTTATTATGATCCCGGTTGGACTCGGTCGGTTTTGAATTTCACAAAAAATGTGATAGTTCTCTTAAATAAAGAAGTTTTTTAAATTTATTTTATTTTGATATAATTGTTATTTAAAAAAAAATATTTGGAATAAAACTTTCAAAAACTATAATTAATAAAAACCTAGAAATGTACCTCCAAATTAAGTCTTTGTTCAAAAGAATAGTTAATTAAAACAAATAAAAAAAAGTTCTTTTAATAGCCAAAACTGACTCAAACCGACAATACGCATAAATTGTTTGCCTAATACAACTCTGGTAATGTGAGCAAAATCGAAATATAACAGACCGCTCGCCACTTGCCAGGTCGTAGCACAAAAACGACCGATTTGCCGTCATAAAATACCGAATTACCGAATCTTCGAGTTTAAGTCCGATTCTGCCTTAGTGACCTTATGAACGAAACGAATCATAAAAACTAGGTTCGTTATTCATCACAGAGCGATCGAGCAAGTGGCTCAAAGAGGATTCGAATCGTTCTTTTTAAGCCAATAGTTCGCGAACGACATACCTCTAGTCACGTCAGTCGCCGGACGGTCGCGAGCCGCGGCTGAGTATTTGGGCACCTGCACTCCGCAAACACGGACCGACGAACGTTAACGGACTAAAATACAGGATTGCACAAATAAATCAAACAATATGTGTTCGCGCCAAACGAGAATTATAATCGAACCTTCTAATTTTAATTTTATTTTTTCTTTATTTTTACTAGATTAGGTACATAAAAAAATCCCGCGTTCGGCAAGTGTTCTGCTTGGCCGCAACAATATATACATAATTTTAACACGTGTCTTCGGAGGTGGGCACCTAACCTACGACACTTGAAGATACACGAATATCTTTCAGTGTTTGATACCTATTACTAAATATCTTAAGATATAAATAGCGTTGTGAACGCATTAAAAATATTAAATATTTATTTATTATATTTTTAATTTATATTTATACAATAAAATAGGATAAAAATATGAACTAATAAATGAATGTTGTGTAGTAGAAGGATTTTAATTTCAGTGAATTCAACGCCCCCCAATTTTTTCTGGGTCGCTTACCGCCCCCCTCTAGGTCTCCAGCGCCCACAAGGGGGCGTTATCGCCCACTTTGAGAAAGACTGAGTTAGAACATAGCAAAAAGTTTGTGAGTTATTTAATAAAAAATACCCCAATCGTCCGCCAATATCACAATCTACAGTAAGCAAAATGAGCACAAGTTTAAGCAATTCGGTCATGTAAGAGATGTCCCTAGATGTGGTCGTCCTCAAGTTGATGAAAATCAACAATTAGAAGTCTAACTGGCGGTTCAAGATAATCAGCTTGTGGTGTCTAGGCAGACAGCAAGTGACGTGGATATTGGGAAAACAACAGTACTTAAAATACTGCATACAAATTAATACCATCCTTATAATATTGCAAGTTATCCAAGAACTTTTGAAAGAAAACTCTGAGAGGCGCCTTGAATTTTGTTACAGATACGGTTACAGGATATGTGTTTCGAGAATCCAAATTTTGTAAAAAATGTATTTTTTTCCGAAGAGGCCACTTTTTGCTTAAATGGTGAGGTAAATTATCGATATTGGTTCGATGTAAATTCATACTGGATGAAAGAAGGACACACACAATTTAATCACAAAATCAATGTGTGGGCTGGCGCGGCATTATCGATGACACTATAATAGGGTCTTTCTTTTTTGACGAAAATGCAAAAGGCAAGAGATACTTCAGTTTTTTAGAAGAAGAACTTGTTCCAGCTCTGGTCACCCCTTTTCCTTAAATAGAACGTCCCGATTTGCCATATAATAATATCTGGTTGCAACAAAATGGTGCTCCCCACATTTCGCTGTGGGAGTTCGTACTTATTTAGACGATATTTTTCCAAACAGGTGGATTGGAAGAGGTGGTTTTATTGAGTGGCCGTCAGGGTCACCCGATTTAACACCACTGGACTTTTTTTATGGAGATACCTTAAGGGAAAAATATTCAAAAGCTAGCCTGCAAATTTCGATGATTTAAATATTTAAAACATCGCATCGGGCAAGTGATTCGGCAAATTACACCCCAAATGGTTCGAAATGTTCAGTTGACCAATGGAAGACATTTCGAACATTCACTTAAGAAAAAATATTTTTAAATTCACAAAACTTTTTTCAATAAATAAAACATTTTTAAAATAATTTTATTTATAGTTTTCTCCATAACTTTTTTCCACTTTAAAATTTTGAATGAGAATAACTCCAAAACGCTTGGTATAGCACCTGCTACATGAAAAATGTTTAGAATTTTTTGAAGAATCCGAATATGCAATAATAAAAGGGGGGTTCCATTTAATAAGAAAATATTTTTTCTGTCACTTTTATTTGGAACACCCTGTATATCGACATTTTATGTCAGAATAAGCGCGATCGAGAAACAAAATAGACGGGTCCGAGCGGTTTTAAAAAAAATGTGGTTTACGAGATAATAATTTATTCCTTACTTTACGACCACCCAGTATATATTGTCTTGTGGTATATTGTCTCTTCACAGTAGTGAGGGTACTTTTTTAGTACTTTGTATTGAAACTTCCTTAAGGATTTTGCATCAACCTATAGGTATAGGTAAACAACGTTAGCGTTTATTAAAATTATTTTGTTCCCTATCTCACTTTCTCCCTAATTTTATACATTAACATTTTTTTATAGCGTTAAGAACTTCGATATCCATAATTTTTGTCTTTATTGTGGTTTTTATGTTGCCTTGGAGTTAAGTGGGCGTACAATACGCAATTCATACAATTACATGTCCTTACTCCCAGCCTAACCAACTGTCGAGTTAACTAAATCAAACAATAATTCAAAAAGAATAATTTCTAAAGGATAAGCTAGTCAAGTGAAATGTTATTTTAAACTCGGTTTTAGGAACAGACAGAGAAAAAGTTTCTGTTTGGCCAAATGAACACCGCTTATGGAATCAAAATTGCGTGGGCATCGAGAGTCGCAGATTGAAAAGGCCGGCCCGGGTCAAAACCTATTTTTAGCAACGTTTTATTAAAGCTGAAGGGACGATGAATTAATTCAATGATTTTATTAAAGCAAGTCAAAGGGATCTCAGAATGATTAAAATTCAAATTACGAGAAATATTTTAAATTATACAGGGTAGGTAAATCACTTAAAAAGCGCAACTTTAACTTCTTCGAAAAATGTAGTAGTGAAACAGTTCTGCAAATGTAGGTGGGTTTTAAAACGAATAGAAGCCAATTTTTGCTAACTAACCATGTAACATATTTACTTGTGCACAGCATAAGTAACAGGCAGCACGATCTCTCCCTGGCGGGCGGCGCACAACACGAAATAAACGATTACAATTCAAATAAAGCAGACAGATCATATCTCAGCAAAACGTTGGCTGAACTTGCACAAGAAAAATAACCGTATTTTCCCGCTAATTCATAAAAGCGTGGTACTTTCTGTTAGTTATGCTGTGATACCAGTATGATACCTGTATGTTGTGGTTACCCAAGAAAAAATTGGTATAGGTATTCGACGTCTATCCAAGCATTTTTAAAAGCATTGAAACCGAAAAGTACTTTTTATAATCTCTGTGGAAATATCTTATTGTTAAAGCCTATGGTGGCATTGCAAAGTCTAAATAAAAAAGAACAAGAGCAACCAGAACAGATGCACGTGTATAAGTTTTGCAGTAGTTGGTGGTAGACAATCCTGGAATTTTCTTAAATTGTTTAAGAGATAACACAAACTCCAATTATAGGACATCAAAGGATCTCAAGATGGGAAATAGATGGGGACCAAGAGGTCAGCTCATTGTTTGAGATGCCCTCGGACAGGTCAACCCCTCGTTTCATCTTCAACAGACACTTTCGGATTGTCATACCAGATAGGGAGGACTGGAAAGAAGGCCCTTCAATCAAAGCCGATCATATCTGGTATACAGATGGCTCTAAGACCAACAAGAGAGTAGGAGCTGGCATCGATGGAAACAAGCCTAGAGAAAAGACAACCTTAAGTCTTGGTCAGCACGCCATGGTTTTCCAAGCGGAAATCGCAGCAATAATGCATTGTGCCGTGCTAATTAAAGAAAAAGGGAGTAAAGGAAAAAACATTGTCATTTACTCAGACAGCTAAGGCCATCAGTTCTCCAAAAGTTAATTCCAAACTATGGGGGACTGTATACAGGCCCTGGATAAAGTCGGCTTGGCAAACAAACTTACGGTAGCCTGGGTACCAGGCCACGAGGGCCACCCAGGTAACGAAGAGGTCGACGACCTAGCCAAAAGAGGATCAGCCATGGAAATGATAGGCCCTGAGCCATTCTGTGGAATCTCGACAGGCCTCTTTAAAGCATCTATAAAGAGCTGGGTAGACAGAGAGTTTCAAAGCTGGTGGTTACAAACACCAGGACAACGTCAGGCAAAGCAGTTCATTAAGACCTGCTTGGCCAAGTTTACCTCGGACCTACTGAACCACAGTCGTAAAGTCGTAAGGATAACGGTAGGTCAACTAACAGGACATTGCAAACTCAACAAGCACCTGGAAAGAATACGCCTGGTGGAGGATAGCCTGTGTAGGTTCTGCCAGGAGGCTGAAGAAACAACCCTACATGTGTGGTGCCTACTCTAAAGAACGATAGGAGAAACCACAATAAATCTGGCAAGGTTGCATGGTGGAGGTCATTTTTGCCATCTCCGCTCAAATAATCTCTAATCTAAGCTAAGGCCTGATTTAAAACCAGGAAATTCTGTCAGAAGGACGGTTTTTCAATTTTTTCTGTTTTATAGGTACAACTAAAATATAAATATTTCCAAAATTTTGTATGGAGGAGATAACAGCCATTTTTATAATAACGGGATGTCAGAAAACTGTCACTATTGATCTTGAAAAAAAAGGGAATCAACGAGCTTTGGGATAAATGTTTGGTGTGGATTAATCAATGGGTACTTAATCGTGCCTTATTTTTGAATTTGAAGTAAGTAATTTGGATGGGCCGGGCTGTTCATTTTCTTTAAACATTTTTTCTAGTGATTTTAAAAACATGACTCGTTAAAACTGAATGTAATTTATGGTTCCAGCAAAATGGTGTGTGGTGTGTTACTTAGATTTGCAACATCTAAATTGTTAGATATGTACTAATTAACCCATGTAATGGCCGACAAGTTCTCCGGATTTGATTCCGTTGGATTATTTCCTTTAGTGTCGTCTAAAGGAATCAGTTTACGATAAGTACTTCGAGGTTTAAATAGTACATGTAATAAAGTTTTGTTTTTATAAGAAAAGTGTTGTTTAGGAAATGAACCTAGCAATGGTTACTAAAAATTAAGTGACCACATAAAATTTGTGAAAAACTTCATTAACCATTGTAAAAGAAAATAAGCCTTAAACTATCCCATAAAAAATGTCTTAATAAAATAAATGATCCCGTATATTAATAAAACTACTGAACTAATTAATATGGTAAATACAACAAAGAAGTACTTTTTGGTTTAAATTCTTCAATGTGCCTGCAATTGATAAGCATCTTTTTGGCATCGCGACGCCCAGCTTTTTATGGGCGTCCATTTACTTTTCTTTCCAAATAACGCGATTTAATCATAATAACCAACCCACATTTGCAGAATTTTTTAAACTCTACTTCCTGCGAATTTTCATGTGCAGAATGTTTTGCTTCGACTTATTTCAAAGAAATTGGCGTTGCGAGTAGAGAGTTGAAGTGAAATACCCTATATATAAGGTAGTTGATTAAGCGAGGTAACTGATTTCGTTTAAAAAAGCCAAACGAAGTTGCTCTACAATGTTTTATTAAGTGTCTGCATTTAAAATTAATTACATAAAAATTTGATTTAAATTTATAACCTATTAATTTTTAGTCAAACTCATTATAAATAAATTTAGGCTTTTGGGGAATTTGAATTTTGTTGCGCCAACTTTATTATCTTTAATAGTATTAATGTGTACACAAATTGACATATCTAGTTTGGCCGGTGAAACTTGATTGCACAGTCGCAATACCCTTTTCACTATCAGGAGCTTATTTCAAACTCTTTAGCACGATGTTTAATTTGATGGTTCACTCGTTGAAAATGTCATTTTTATATCTATATAATCGAATTATTCTAACTAAAATAAACATTAAAATATTAGTTATATTGTTAAGCTAATAAACGTCTTAGAATACGGACTTGGTGTTCTATTCATTGTCATTCTTTCGACCAGCGACATCAAATCTCGGCTATAACAATATAGACAGAGATAGATATAGACGTGGGATTAGCCACAGGGTATACGAGCTAAAACTGACGCCAAACACATCTATTTTATGGTCAAAAAATCAAATTGGACTGTTGTTTAAAATTAGAATTCGTCTTTTAAAAGGATTTTTAACCGAATATATTTTTAATCATTATTCTAGAGTACTCTTTTTACTAACCTTTACGCTTATTATAAAAGAATATAAAAAAGTATGTATATATGTAGACTTAGTATGATTCCTAAATTATTTTATTGATACATTACTTTTTTTAGTGTTTGTAAAAGCCTCTTGTTGAAACATTACTGAAAAGTAATAGTTGTAAATGTTCCATAAGATATTTGTTCTTGACAATAGGTTAAAATTTCGTAACACAAAAAGGAAATAATGGTAATTGTTTAGATGTCTGGCTCCACCTATTTTTAATCAAAAACAATCGAAAATTATTTTAACTTTAAGAACAAAAATATCTGACAACTCAAAATAAATTTAATCATGTTGATTTTACATCCCAAAAAAGTGGAGCCACACATCTAAACAATTACCGAAATAATGTATATCTTTGTTACAGTAAAAAATATGATCTAAATTTGGTAACGAAGTATTGTATACGGGTCGATCTATTGTGCAGTGAACGACTACGAATCTAATATTTAAAAAATGCATAATGCAGACTGTATATGCATAAAATAAATTAATACATTGTTAGTTTTTGATTTAAAGTAATTTAAACTAAACCAATGAAAGGTTATACTGCGATACTTCTTTTCTTCTCACAGTCTTGCTCACTCTGTCAAGCTACAAGCGGGTATATGCTAGATGGTTGTTATCCTTCTTTATTTTTAAGTTAATGGCTACGTTTTATTTGTGATGTTCCTGCCATAATCCGTTCCTGCCGTAACAGTTTTAAAATCTTAAAAGTGGTTTTAAAATTTTAAAAAAGGCAAATTAAATAATATTTTGAGATGTTTCTATATATGGTGTCACTTCCTTACATTTTTGTTTTCTCAGACATTTGAAAGTAAATATTATTATTTTTTTGAAAAAATTAAGAAATCTAAAAAAAATTGAGCATATTCAGAATTTATTATAAAAAGAGCAAATTTATTATGGTCTTACAATTAATTTTTAGGTTCCGTTCGCATATGCTTTTTTATTCTCCTTCATGCTCGGGGAACGTTCTCCAAAAACTATTTCTCGAGCATTTTACAACCCTAAAAAGATACCAGACCCAGTACTATTATACTTTCGATTTTCGAAAATAATGACGCAAAAATATACGGTTTTTAATGACATTGTATTTTTGTTTTGATCTTATTTTGGAACAAATTAGTGCTGATTTTTATCGTTTTTTAATTGACCCTTGGATATTGGTTTTAAAGTAGTTTTAGCTAATTGAAGGTTTCTTCCAAGCTTGCCACTTACATTTATCCGATCTATTTCTTGAGAAATAATGTCTAAAAGTTCCTAACTGGCTTTTCTGAAAAAGGTAACTACCAAGATGCGTTCTGATTTAAAGTATTTTTAAGTTTTTCTTTAAGGGGTTGATTTTTTTGAAAAATTTGTCCACAGACACACACGCTCTGGAAATTTTTCCTTTTTAAGGCCAGAACTGCCGCTAAGCTTTTTCCATTTGGTAAACAAAATTGTTCCCCTTCTTTTGAGTGTTTGTGCCTGGCATTAGACTAATCTTAATATGCTTATGTCTCTCATTTACTAAAATCTTTTTTTAGTTTGCCAAACAGAACCTCTGTGGATGCTAGTTTTTAAAAGTCATCCATGTATTTTTAAAAAGAATGGTATAAAAACAGTATCTATTTTTTTACATAAAATTAAATTTTTTTAATTGCATATGAATTTAGGACTTCCAAAAGATGCGTTTTTTTGTAAGTGAATTCAAAATAAATATCATTTTCTAACAAATATTCCTGGATTTCAGTTTTTGAACTTGATGAAGCTGGTGTTTTGTGTAGCAGAGGGCTGTGGTAGCTTGCGTTATCCATGACAATAACACTGTAGTTTGGAATATTTTTTAAAAGATAATTTTAAAACCAGTTTTCAAAAAGTTCTGCACTTGTATCCTCATGATAATCCAAGCTAGAATCCTTAATATTCTTTGCCGACAACAGCAAGCAGTTTGGGACAAATCCGTCTTCTGAACCAGCGTGTATTATGGTAATGCGTTTTCCTTTATTTGAAGGTGCTTTCATCTGACAGTTTTGACTGGAATCAACCCATCCTTTGGATACTGTGTCGTGTGTATCGAACCATGTTTCATCAAGGTAAATTATGGATCTGTTTTCTAACCTATATCTTTTAATTTCCTGAAGGTAATTAAATTTCCAAGTGCGTAATTTGCGCGATTCCATTACTACTTGTCTTTTGTCTATTTTGTGGTATTTAAATCCCATTTTACAAACAACTCTATGGAGGGTGGCACGGCTAATATTTATATTGGTTTCGTCTTCGTCTAGCTTCTTTTTCAGTTTATCCAAGGTAGGAATAACTCCGCTTTCATAAAAACAATATATTTTCCTTCTTATTAGGTCCTGATCACTATTGTCTATACGGTGAGATTGAAAATCACTACGTTTTTTTATTTTGTTCAATTATTCACTAATAATAATATTTCCTATCGATGATATTGGAGTTTTTGTAAGTAGACAGGTTTCTTTTAAAGCTTCTTGTTTAATTAGACCTCTACTGATTAAAGTTTTATACACATTTTTCACAACCTGTTTTGCATCTAATGACAAATGATTTCGACGCGACATAGTTATATTCTCGTAAAACAACTTTTTCGAAACGCACAGTAAAAACGGTTATTCAACACTGCCACTAAAATATTAGCCAAACTATGTATATGCCTAATGGTTAATACTCAAGAAATACCTGGCCCACCCCTGCCCTTATGAACAAATGGGTTTACTCAATAACAATAGGAAATAAAATCGTTAAAGGTTTATTGGGGTATGGTCCGTCAAAAGTCATAACGATATACTTTCAGACAGACACTACGTCAGGTGTTAATTAAATATTCTATAAAATATTTTTAAATTGGGTCAAGATCGTCTTCCCACGGACCAATAAATTTAAAAAATTGAAAGTATTTAAAATAATTGAAAAACTTAATATGTACTTTTAATTTTTTTACGTTGTCCTGTGTTTAACTTAGTGAATTAAAATGGAGCACTGCATTATTTATAGAATTACATTAAATTGATAAAAATCCCATGTCTTCTTATATCGAAAAAAATTAAAGTAATTTATAATTTTAGAAATATTAACTGCTAAAGAAATAGCAGGAAGGTGTAAAACTTCCAGACTTATTGTAAGAAAGCTCTAAAATTATTTTCGTCTTAACTAAAAGCATATTATGTCAACAAATAAAGTTCCCAAAATAGCCTTTTTACTGTGTTATCGATTAACTTTTAATGGATAATCGGTTCCAGAAAGAAATATACTTTATTCTGATTATCACAAATTGACTAATGTATATTAATTTATTCAAGGAAAAATATTTTTATTTAAATATTAATCATGAAATAGAAATGAACAATAGTTTAAACAGAAATTGACCTAAAAATAGTTAATAACCAAATTTTAAATATTTATTAAAACATAATGATGAAGTTTTTTTTGTGACCGGGTATTAAAGTCAATTTTATTGTTAACAATAGCATTAGGTTGTGTAGAAATAATAATATTATTGTACGACCGACGTCTACGATCATGTTATCATGTTGACTCGGTTTTGATTTTTTCTTTTTTGACTGAATTTTATTTAATTGTATATATATATATATATATATATATATATATATATATATATATATATATATATATATAATATACATATACATATATGTAATTGAACAAAGAAAAAACGTAGTGATTTTCAATCTCACCATATAGACAATAGTGATCAGGACCTAATAAGAAGGAAAATATATTTCTTTATGAAAGCGGAGTTATTCCTACCTTGGATAAACTGAAAAAGAAGCGACGAAGACGGAACCAATTTAAATATTAGTCGTGCCAAACCTCCATAAGTTGTTTGTAAAATGATTTAAATACCGCAAAATAGACAAAAGACAAGTAGTAATGAAATCGCACAGATTACGCACTTGGAAATTTAATTACCTTCAAGAAAAGATATAGGTTAGAAAACAGATCCATAATTTACCTTGATGAAACATGGTTCAGTCAAAACTGTCAAACGAAAGCACCTTTAAATAAAGGAAAACGCATTACCATAATACACGCTGGTTCAGAAGACGGATTTGTCCCAAACTGCTTGCTGTTGTCTGCAAAGAATATTAAGGATTCTAGCTTGGATTATCATGAGGATACAAGTGTTATTGTCATGGATAACCCAAGCTACCACAGCCGTCTGCTACACAAAGCACCAGCTTTATCAAGTTCAAAAAGTAAAATCCAGGAATATTTGTTAGAAAATGATATTTATTTTGAATTCAGTTACAAAAGAACGCATCTTTTGGAAGTCCTAAATTCATATGCAATTAAAAAACAATATGTATGTGATAATTTGGCTGAACAGGCTGGGCATACTGTCTTACGGCTTCCTCCGTATCATTGTATGTTTAACCCCATAGAGCATTTGTGGAACCAAGTAAAATCAAAGATCAGAGCAGAAAATGTTGCACCTGCTTTAAGTCCCAGTGTTATAAATTTGATAAAAAATGTAATTAATAACATACCAGTTGAGAGCTGGAAAAATTCACTACAGCACATTATAAAAATTGAGGACTCTTACATTTCTATCTAAAACAACATAAATCCTATTGTAATTAATCTCAATGATGACTCTGATAGTGAAACAGAATTAGATTTAGATATTTAGATTAAAAATGTAATTATATATATAGATAATGCAGTTATAAATTTATTAAAACTTTGCATATATTTAATTTCTTAATGTAATTTTAAGATTATACTTACCTAAATAAACAATAAATTATAAATCTTTATATTATTAGAGTCCGTCCCTAATGTTCTGTCCTTTAATACCTACCGATCCGCAGTTTTATTGCTGTCGGCAGGTATAATCCATAAATGAAGGCAAGAGCTAACACGGTATACTTTTAGACAGACTATACAAAAAGCGTAAAACAGTGAGTAATTTTTCTGAATTACAAATAGACCTTTTGTTATAGAATTTGACGGTAACGACCAAAGAAACCTCTAACGCCTAATTGCAATGTTTGGTAAACACTTTATCTTCGTAAACTTCACCCGGAAACATTTTAATATTAAAAACAATTTTATTATCCGCCTCAGCCAAGCTTTCTGCATATTTTAAAACAACAGAAAAATGTAAGTTAAGGGCTGTTGTAAAGCAAGGGCGGGAAAATAAAAAGCTTTTCCGCCGTATCTATTTTTGGAATAAGAAACGACGCGAAACGCTCGCTCTAATCCTAAAACATTTACTAGCAATAAACCTACCGTTTTAATAAACACGTAAAAGATGTAAATTTCATTTGAAAAATTTATGATTTGGTCTGACTTCCGCTAGATAAAATGGAATGCAAATTTTAAGTTAAAAATGGGAGGAAAACTGTTCGAGACGACATGACGAGCGCTAGTCGATTTCGAAAAGCGGAAGTTGTTATTTACCAACCATACGGGGCTTATTATACGAGCTGATGTAAAAATGTATTTTATGAGATAAAAGTATTATTAAACTAGAGGAAATGGCACAGATGGTGTGTATTGGGTGTGTGGAAATATTTCTATGGAAATAAAAATTTTGGAAATTTCCGAACGTGTCTCGGAAATATTGGAAAATTAAAAAAAAAATAGGAATGCGTTTTGACCATCAAAACAAAGATTTTTATATATTTCTTATACTTTTGTGCAGTACAAATTTCACACTAGAATGGTATATTTTAATCTAATATTAAATCTAAGAAAATTAATTTTGGACGAAACCGTTATGATTAATGGTTATATTTATTCTACAATTTGTATTATTGCTGAAGCTCAACAGATTTTGTAGTTTCCAAGTTACAAGGCCTAGACAACTTTTGGGATACTTCAATTTTTCTTTGTATGGACTCCCTATATATCCTTCTGCTACATTGGAAGAAAGCCATCCTCCGTGTCTTTTCAAAGTGAGCAAATCACTGCCGCTTTCTACCAACATGGTAGCCGAAGAACGCCTTAGCCCATGTCCGGTATATTCTTCGTGATTTTTTAGTTTTAAGTATTTTGCAACAAGTTTTGAAATACCACTGATAGTATGGCACCCAACATGTTGAGCGTAACATCTTTGGTTTCGGTATGCAACAAATAATCTACTCTCCATATTTTTAGGGCGGAGATCTGCGTATTTACGGTAAAGTGTAAACGGGATTGAATTTGCAATTTTCATTGGTAATGGTAAAACTTCTTGACCTGTGAGTTTTTCCATCTCGTAAGAACACGACAAGGAAACGCCCATTATCTTCCGCATCGTCTAAACTCAAACGTATTAAATCATCTCTGCGGCATGCGCCGAAGATGCCAAACACAATTACTTTTGCTAGTAGATATTGTCCATCTGAAGCTTCACATAAAAATTTGGTTACTTGTTCTGATGTAAGAACCTTAGATTTCTTTGGTACATATCCTACAGCTTGTCGTTTCAAAAAAGCGATAGTTTTTGGATATTGGTTGTGAGTATTTTCTTTTATTGCCAAACAACTCTTTAACATGGAGAATCGACTCCATAAGGTGGATGACTTCATAGATTTGGCTTTTTCAGAAAATAAACTAAGAGAATATCGTCACTCACAATTTTGATTCTTTTCTGAGTCCGCCATTCGGTAAAAATGTGATATTCATGTTTATATCTCAACCTGGATTTCACTGGTAATAAATCTGCAGTCACTTCTGCCGCTTGTTGTAATATAATATCGGGAATATCCGGATTTTCTTCCAAATCTGAATTCATTTTTTGAAAATGGCATAAATTTTACTGACAGAATAGACAGAAAATAAAATATGTCATTAATAAATAAATCGTTGTTATGAACAGTTTCCATGGATGGATTTTTGTATAAGCGCACGGAAAGAGGTATCGGGAAAAAAATTCCGTGCGCTGTTCTGAAAATGTCATATTTATTGTATTTTATACACAATTGAAAATGTAGTATTTTCAGGTAAGTATCATAAAAAATAATTTCCGAAAAAGTACGTATAGTATTACGATTACGAATGATAAAATCTCGATCACGGGGATTCGCCGATTATTGCTTTTTGGCTATTACTTGCTTTATAAGAAGATTAATAATTGCACTCCCATGAAGACGGCTGAATACTATATTCAAGGTGTGAATGATATCGATGAAGATATGCTTTTTGATCCAGTTGCACAACTTGTGTCTCGTGGTCGTGTGTAAAGCTACGCTCTGGTGAATATCCGGCAAAATCTGACCATTTATAGTATTACCTATGATAAACTTTTATTTAATCCTTATTTTCTGAGTTTTGTGGTTTTTATTTATATATTTCAAATATTTCCGTATATTTCCAGAGTTTCCTAATATACAGGGTGATTCATGAGGAAATGTCAAAACTTCAGGTACGTACTCAGTGTCCAAAAATAAACATAAAAGTCTGTCTATACAAATTTGGGTCCGCAAGGCCTTCGTTTCCGAGATACATTGTGTTCACCACAGAGCTGACATGTGCTTAGAAGTAAAAGGTGGATTTTTTTTTAATTATAAAACTTAGCTTATGTTTTGCCGAACATAATTTAAAAACAATAATTTTATTGAAAATTACAATACATATTGTGTATTTATACATTTTGTTTTTTTTTTCATAATTTTGCTCTAATAAAATCAGATGCGTCGTAATTTTTTGAAATCCACATATCTCGAAAACGGTTGCTTATATCAACTTTTAACAAGTATACCTTTTTGACGTAAAAATGACAAAACAATTATTTAATTTACTCAAAAATGTAATACATTGTCGTATCAAAAAGTTGTGATTGTTCAAAATAGTAAAAAGACGTGTAGGTGGCGCCCCTTACAAGTAAGAGCCGTAATAAGAATAGATTCGAATCCTTCATACCAAAAAAACCCCCGAATACCAATTTTTTACTCCAATATTTACATTATCATAGATTTTATTAAAAAAATAGAAAAATTTAATAAAAATTTTAACACCCTGTAATTCGAAAACGAAGGCCTTGCGGACCCATATTTGTATAGGCTTTTATGTTTATTTTTAGACCCTGACTACGTACCTGAAGTATTGACATTTCCTCATGAATCACCCTGTATTTGCGGAAATATTTGCAAATTTATATTTCCGGAAATTTTCCATTATTAGTCACATCACATCACGCTACCCGCGCTTTGTCTTTTGTCAAACACTACGCGGTGTACGCGAGTCGTGCGATTGAGCAATTTTTTATTTTATCGTATTTCATTTGTTATTATTTTGAAATATGAATGCGGTTCCATACAAACTTTCACCCCCTTCCATTCTACCCATTTACGGGGAAGTTTTCTAAAATCCTTTTTTAGCTGACGTCTCCTATTTTTCTGGGTAATCAGAAGCCTAATTATTAACTACCATATTAACAACTTTAAAAAGAACAATTTTTTTATAAAACTTTTAACCTCATTTTAACCCCCAAGGGATGTAATTTTAAAAATTTTAAAACAGATTTTTTTAATCGTAATCAATATCCTACATACCAATTTTCATACTTCTAAGTCCATTCCATTCTACCCATTAGGGAGGAGTTTTCTAAAATCCTGTCTTAGCTAACGTCTTCTATTTTTCTGGGTAATCAGAAGCCTAATCACCAACTTAAATATTTAAAACTTTAAAGATGACATTTTTTTTATACAAACTTTCATCCCCATGTTAACACCTCCTAAAATGGTATGAAAATATATATATTTAATCTGCTGGTTACCGGTACCCAATTTACCAACACACATTGTATTTGACAGCACCTTTTAGAAAACGCGGTAGTGCACCACGTTCCTTATAGATCCAATCAGATTAAAAAACGGAGAATTGTGTAGTAATGTTGTGTAAAAATGTGTAGTATTTATTTATATTTTAGCCTTTTGTACACAAATGAACTCTTTATGTTTTTTTTACAGGCAACGAAGGAATTCATCGAACGGGTAAACACAAAATACAAGAGGAAATTCGGTAGTACTCCAGTGTCCTGGGCAACTGCAGTTCGGTTTTTATATGCCAGGAAGTTTGACGTAAACCGTGCTGTGTCACTTTTTGAACAGCACGAAGCAACGCGACAACGGGAAGGCCTAAATAGATTTGACCCCCTGAAAGAGCCACTGCATAGTGAATTGTTAACGGGAAAATTTACTATATTGGTATGTATTTTGTATAAATCATAAAACTTTAATTTTTATTGTCAGTAAAAAAAATAAACAAATATATCTATGGTGTATTCTATAAGCATATCTATTATTAAAGGGTATGTTTTTCTCTCTCAAACAACTGACGTAATTAAAGGATAGCAGTAGTTTGTACTATATACGCATTATTCTCCTGATCGTCTTAAGAAAATCTTTTGACATTAAATTGGGTTGATTTAAGTTAGGTGTACCCAAAATTGCTTTGTTCTGTCGCTATAGTGTCAAAAATATTAAGTTTGTTTTTTCTTAGCCTATTTAAAACGTGCTAAATGATTTTAATGCTTTTTGGAGTATTCCTCTAGGCTGGATGGCATGCTAGCCATTATCTGAAAAAAATGTGCTCCTCAACGTGCACCTATCTTAAGAGTCCATTCGCGCCGCGAAAATTGAATCCAATTTGGGGTTCGGGGCATAATGTTTTTCTCAAAAACGGTATAAGTTATCGATAATTTTCACAAACTATATGAAAGCCAACACTTAAATCTAGGCTTCTGCTGTAATAGTTTTTTAAATTTGGATTTAGTTTAGTGAGTCACCCTAAAATCGGTTATGTTTAGATACTATTTTCTCTTAACTCGACTCATATTTCAAAAATCCGTTACAGGAGAGGCATAGATTATTTCCTTGCTTTTAAAATGGTGTATCATTTATGTCATTTAAGTGAAAAATAGTTACCGAAAAACGTTATCTCCTGTAGGCTTGCAATCGGAAACAACATCGCATCGATACACCGAATTTGGAAGAACCTAAATAAAATATAATATTTTTAATGCGGCTATACGAAAATTGTGGTAGTGGGAGTTTGTTAGTCTCCGCCCACCGCCTCCGCGTCCTTTCGCCCGACCCCTAAGGTGTAGCGTAAATCCACTCTTAACTCGCGAAGTCGCTTCTTTCTAATTTTTTATTAAACAGGCATTTTTCCAGAGATGGCCGTGTACGGAGCCTATCCCGAAAAAAGATATAATACCCTCCCTTCTTAATATAGTATACAGTCAGCAAAAAAAGTCTTCATACACTAATTACTTTTTATAAGTTTTTGGTACTAGTATTAACCATATCAAACAAACCTACCAAAAAACATGATTAGGTTAATATTTAAAGCTTACTTAATAAAATATTAATTAAAAAACAACTGATGCAAAATATTTTATTCCAACATTAAATTATTTTCTAACAAGTAACAATTAAAATTACATCAAGAAAGACTCCATAACTTAACAATAATTGATATTTATTTATTTAAATATAATATTTTCTTAAACCAATATCTTTTTGGTCCTTCATTGGCTTTGATAATCTCATGTAACCTGTTCGGCATGCTTGAAACGAGCTTTCTGATTTTTTTCTTGAGGCTGCTTCTCACTCCTCTGTTATTTTCTTTTTTTTAATTTTATTTTTCAATTCTGCATTGTGTTTCCGAACGCGTCGCTTTAATTCTTCCCACAAATGTTCAATAGGGTTAATGTCGGGAGATTGCGGAGGAGTATGAAGCTGATGCGCTGCGAAGCTGAAGCGACATTATGGATTATCCACTCCCGGACTAAGTTTGCTGTGTGTTTAGAATCGTTGTCTTGTTGAAAAATGGATCGGCCTTCGAGTCCTAATCTCGAGACACTTTCTTTTAGATTGTTTCTTAAAATATTAAGGTAAACATGCTGATCCATTGTACCGTCGATAAAATGCAAATTTCCTACCCCTCCAGCGGACATGCATCCCCACATAAGAACACTTCCTTCGCCTTGTCTAACAGGCGAACAAATGTTTGAAATATCCATTGCTGTATTCTTCTTTCGCCAAACTTTAGTTCTACCAACGGATCTAAAATATTAATTTTAGTTTCGTCACTAAATATTATGGATTTCCAAAACCCAGGAGGCTTGGAGACGTACTCCCTAGCAAATGCCAACCGTTTTTTTCTATTAACCTCAGAAATCAATGGCTTCTTTTAGCCACACGCCTTTTATAACCCGCCCTATGCAAAGTATTTCTCACAGTTTGTGAAAAAACATTTTTTGAAAACTGTTCCCGAATATCCTCTTTAAGTTTTGGTGCACTTCTTTTGGGATCTCCTCTTACTTGTCTAATAATACTTGCCTCTTCACGTGGAGTTAGTTTCTTGGAGCGGCCGGAGCGATGCCGAATTTTATAAGAACCAGTAGTTTTATATTGATTTACAATATATTAAAGCGTACCAAGCTTTTTTCCAATTATTTTTTTTCTATATTTCTTAATGATTTTCCATCTCTCCATAAATCAATTAACATCTTTCAAACTACATTTAGAATTTCACAATTTCTTTCGTTCATTGTAAACACTAATTCAATAATATGGCCGAAAATAATTCATTTCTTTTTAATTTAGCCGAACATTGCTAATTTGATTATTTTTATTTGAGTATATCGCAAGATTCTCAAGTAATTTTAAAGTGTATGGAGACCGAGATGAAGACTTTCTTGACGTAATTTTCGTTGTTACTTGTATTAACATTATTTAGCGTTTCAATAAAATATTTTGCAGTTGTTTTTAAATTAATATTTTATTGACTAAGCTTTAAATATTAACTAACTCATGTTTTTTCATAGATTTATTTGATTGAAATGTATAAGAAGTAAGTGGTGTAAGAAGACTTTTTTTTGCTGACTATATATCTCTTTTTTTTTAGTTTTTTGCAAAGTAATAAAAAAATTTGTACTTTGCCAATTTTAAAATACTTGGAATCATTGCTCGTGATATTTCCTGTGAATGTGGTGAGGTATACATCGGAGAAACGAAAAGACCACTCCAAATTAGAGTTAAAGAACACAAAAAACATACGGAACGAGGTGAAACGTCGAAGTCAGGGATGGCCGAATATGCTTGGTCAAAACAGCACCGCATACAATGGTCGAAAGAAAAAATTATTTACAAAGCTGTAATAATTGTAAACAAGCAAAATGTATTTAGCAAGCCTAGCATCGATATTCCCAATATCTGGCAGCTAAACCGTAAAAAATCGGACAAGCTTCGGTAAACAACGGATAGTTTATAAGTCGTAGCTTTTAAGAATGGTTTTTAGTTATCACTTAAAAACGGTTGGAGATACATCACTAACCGAAACGTTGTGTATCAATTAACAAATAAAGACAGTGGAAGTCCAATAAATCACAGTAAGAAAAAAAAAGCGGGCGGAGACTTTACCAAAACATTTACGCTAATTGATTTCGCTTTCTTTACCTTCGGTTATCTATCGGTCCAACATTACATCACTGAAATTTATTTTGATAAAAGACAGTAATTATAACCTAATAGTAAAATATATTTTTTCTTTTTTTTTAGCCTAAAAGAGACTCTAATGACGCCGCCATAGCTGTGTTCACCGCGCACAAACACATTCCCGCAAGTAGCACGCATCAAATCACATTACAGGGTGTTGTATACCAATTGGATGTAGCCTTACAAAACCCATTGACCCAAAAATCGGGAATTGTGTTCATTTATGACATGTCCAACTCAAAATATTCAAATTTTGATTATGATTTGTCCCAGAAAATATTGACGATGTTAAAGGTAAGTCCGTTATTTGTTAATATAAAAAAGTTTTTGCAGTAGCTACGAATTACAGTACCTATTATTTTAAAATAAAATAATGGATAAAAAACAAGCAACCGTTTTAAAAAATTTTGGCAAACCTAAAAAAGTCGGTTGTTGGAAATCTCCAGATTTACTTCGTGAATTTGATAATGTATTACAGAGTTTGGTTTAAGACATAACAAATTGTGATATTAAAATAGATTCTTGGTTACAAAGCACTCTTTCAGTATTCGGAATAAGAGTTACATCCACCCTGTCTATTTCTGCCTTTTTAGGTTCAATCAATGACGTATCATATTTACTTTCCAAAATTTTACCTTCCTATATTCGACAGTAGATAATGATTTCAGCAATTGTTTTGTAAGATTGTTATCTGTTTGCAATCTTCAAAATCAACCACAACAATTTCTAAAAAAACAGAAAGATTTTGACTTTTTTATTTGCCAAGGTTGTCACAAATATATTACAAACATATGCCAGACAAGTGAAGATAAGGCACGTCTACTTGCTCTTCAGGCCCCTGAAAGTAATGCTTGGATTAACGCACTTCCATCTTCGTCCTTGGAAAATTTGTTAGGTAATAAAACATTCCATATTTCCATCGCTCTCAGACTTGGTCTGTCTGTGTGTGGAGAGCACACCTGCGTTTGCGACGAAAATGCTGATATTTATGGCCTACATGGGTTAAGCTGCAAAAAAAGCGCAGGGCGTTTTTCTAGACACAGTCAGATAAATGACTTTATCAAGAGAGCTCTGATTTCAGCTAAAAATCTTTCTGTGTTAAAGCCTTTTGGAGTTTGCAGAAGCGTTGGAAAGCGTGTAGATGGAATGACCTTAATTCCCTGGAGATATGGGAAACAATTACTTTGGGATGCTACTTGCAGCCATACACTTGCAAAATCCTATCTGGACAAAATGTCTAATTTAGGAGGTGCGGCTGCTCGTCTTGCCGAGAATAAAAAACATTTAAAATATAAGGAGCTTGAAGACCGCTTTATCTTCATTCCTTTTGCTGTTAAAACTTTTGGTCCTTTGGGTGATGAGGCGAAGGGTTTTATAAATGAAATTTGCAAAAAAAATCAATGCAAAAAATCTCGAAGTCTCATTATCCAAAGAATTGATTTAGCTGTGCAACGGGGTAATGCAGCATCGGTACTAGGTACAATCCAGAAAGACCTAGGACTTGATGAAGTTTTTAATTTTTAAATATATATTTAGTTATTTAGTTAATTCTAGAATATTGTTATTTGGTATTTATAACCTAAAAAATAGGAATAAAAAATACAATTATATTTTATAAAAAAAAGTCGAAGAGTCAAATTTTTCATTTAAACTCGTTCTTAAGTTCCGCCCATCATAGTGGGCTTTACGATGAGTATGAAAAACGGTAACTTGATTCTAATTTAACCGACCTTGTGGCACTTACCGTTTTGGTTAGTAATAGTGACTCACGCAATTTAAGGCACCCTGTATATGTAATTAACTTTCCTTCCGTACTGTATGTATTACTTCAAAATACTTCGTTTGAAAATATCCATATAACCAAACTGGTTTGACTGTTGTCTTTAACAAAAAGTTGTTTCACCATAAATTCTAAACCACAGGCCATAAATTGGCACCCACGTTTTTTTTATTCCTTGGGAGATTGTAGACGAAGAAAAATCAATTGTTTTATGTAAATTTATTATATCCACCCAATTATCTATAGGTACTAATGACAATTCAATATTCGAATTCGGATTGATTTATGATAGAGTAGGAAATCTGATAAAAACGATATTAATATAAAATAAAATTTAATATATTGTGAACTATGTACTTTTGGCTGATTAAAAATACCAGATTTTTACTATTAATAAATAAACTAATACTACTATCAGAGCTGTCAAAACTTAAAGTTCTTGAAATAAAATTTTACTTCAAGTACTTTTCTGTACTTAAAGTATTTTACTTCAAGTATCTTTCTAAGTACTCGAAGTATTACGATGTACTTAAAGTTAAAAAATACCTCAAGTAAATAAGAAGTACTTGAAGTAAAAAGAAATTAATCAAGAACGCCAATTTATTCACGTTAAATAATCTCGCAAACAGGTTAAAAAAATAATTGCCCGACCTTTGCTGAATTTGATATATTATAACCCTCAATTCAATTTTTAACGGCACCAAGAATGGTAAAATTACAATTATTTTTAAATACCTTTAATATATTAGGTACTTTAATAAATCATCAAAATATTTTATAAATACTAGTTTAAAAATTTTTGGTAAATATTTTTTTATTTGTTCTAACTCCATTTAAAGATACCTGTATTTAAAATTTTATTTCACAATCATTATCTCGCCACTTTCTTCTCTTTAAGCTCTTCTATCAGCTTTATTATTTTTTGTAATACGGAACCCACTTGTTTTATTTAATACTTATAATACTTAAAGGTTTATGACTTTAGGGTACGTGCATTATTTTAATATACGTTTGTTGTTAGAGAAAGAAGAAAAATAATGATTTATTAAAAGGGTAAAACTGCAGAAAATATTGGGTTAATCACAAGTTTTGGGAGGTCAAAACAAAATAAAAAATGCATTCGGATCGAATGAAAATATTATATTGGACCTCCAAACCCGAAAAATTTTCAAAAAAATAACTCTGCTATAAATCTCAATACATACATCACAATAATAGACTTTACAAGTAAGTAAATCGTTAAATTATCAAAGTATACATTTTTTTGCGCTAATACATCATTTAATTTGATGTTATTTAAAAAATGCTAATCAAGTAAAACTACTTTTACTTCCAGTATTTTTATTTACTTTGGTTTACTTCAAGTACTTTGTTTTATTTCAGGTACTTTATTTTACTTCAAGTACCCTGTTTTACTTCAAGTACTTTGTTTTACTTCAAGTAAAATACTTGGGTAGTACTTCAAGTACATTTTGAATTTACTTGGGAAAGCAAGTACATTTTAACGAGTACTTCTACTTGAATTTCTATTTAGGAGTACTTTGACAGCTCTGACTACTATAAGGGTGTATAAGTCTCCATGATCTTTTACAGTTAAAATGTAACTTGGACTAGTATGTATACTCCTTAGTTAGTTGGAATTTAATAAGAAACCAGCTATTTGAAAACGAAGAATAAACTTTACGAATTACTAAAGGTTTTCGTTTATATGGTAGTCTTGGACAAATAAAAGAAATATTTATAGTTGGTTTACAAAATAAGCAAATAATTATGGCTAATATATGAACTTGTTATTGTGGCATCACAAAATAGTCGTTACCCTGGCTATTTTATAAACTTTCAGAAGGCAACCAATTAAAATAATTTTTTATATTTATTTGCATTGATTTGTTTGTTTCTTATTTTTAATGTTGTTTGTCTGTATTTATTTTTGCGCATTTAAGTAGATTTTTCTTAATAGTATTGTTTACAAGTATTAAAACTTAACTCGAATAAACCAAAAAAGCAGACAATTTAAATTTGTTAAGAAAACGAAAATGCAATAATTCGATTAACAACTTATGGAATTAATAATGTTTGCAGTAAACATTTTTAGTTGTTTAATTTGTATTTTATTTTAGAATAATGCCCTAGCTATGCCAAGGATAAGAAATAGTATATAAAATAATCAGTAAATTTATTATTTTAAATTACAAAAATATTAGAAATCCCATTTTTAATAGGCAAATGCGTGATAAGTTCGTTTTGAATCTACTGTGAACTTTTTAAATGGGATAAAATAAAAAGAGTGTTCCGGCAAAAATTTTAAAAAATATGATCTAAATATTGCCTGTGAGAAAATCTTGATTTTGACAGATTTTATAAAGTCATTAGCGGAATTTTTTTAGGTTTACGAATCATAGTATTTTGAATTCACTGAACTTGTCGGGATGATAATATTTACTAACTAAATGTATACATCAGATAAAATAAATATAATAAAAGTTGTTCAAGGAGAAACAATGTTTTGAAAAAGACAGGGTGGCTAAACAAAAACGAGCGAATGTTCTTGTTGAGTATTCTTCATCTTTTTTAAGAAAAACGCTCTGACCGTTTTTTTTTCAAGGGGAAACTTTCTAAGCATAGTCAGCAACCCCTTGGCCAAGGCGAATTGCACCTCTATTTTAAGTGCAAAGGGGGATCGAGTTGTACCTTTTTTAAAAGCTCTTTTGATATTCTTTATGTATCGGGTGTCCAAATAAGAAAGGACGCCGGCTGTATCTCAGAAAACGTTTATCGCACAGCGTTGGGGAAAAATATTTTTAGTAAAAGTGGTCAAGAGAAGTAGCTGGAAATTATTTTCAAGTTTCTGAAATGGCCGCTAGGGGGTGTAACTGCAATCTTGAATCTAAAAAGGTGATGTTTCTGTGAATTTTGCTATATTAACTTAACAAAAAAATACCTGATTTTTAAAGTCGAGGATAATTTGAACCTTTTTTGTTTGACAATTTTTGCTGTATCTGTAAAAATAAGGTGGTGGGGGTATTTAAAGGTTTTCATAAAAAACACTTTGTATCTTCAAAACGGCTAAGCCAATGTTAACAAGCTTAATCTAGTTGACAAGAGCTTTTCTTGGGCTATAAATGTTATAATATTTGAAGTTTTGTTAGTTTCACATGTCGCCGCTGGAGGGCTTTTTTCGATATTCCGACAGAAATGGTTAATTTTCTCAAAAAAATTAAATGCATTGGTATAATTTTGTTTTCCTGAAAAAGTAGCTAAGTAATGCCTAAACAAGCTCATAAAATTCGTATCTCGATATCTTGTTCCTTATCTAAAATTTAGGCCAAAGAAAATTTTATACGTCAATATCTCAAAAACTACAAAACCTACAAGAAATTTTATAGGACATTAATTATGTATTTTTACGAAACCTTTAATTTAGGTTATATAATCTTTTCGTCTAAATGCAATACTTTACGAGTTATAATAAAAAAATCAAATTCCAGGGGTATACCTTAAAAAAATCCGGAAAATCTATTTATTGATTATAATTTATTTAGGCGAAAAAATTATATAAAACCTAAATTAAAGGTTCCGTAAAAATACATAATTTATGTCATATAAAATTTCTTGTAGCTTTTGTAGGTTTTGAGATATTTACGTATAAAATTTTCTTTGGTCTAAATTTTAGGTAAGGAACAAGATATCGAGATACAGTTTTCGCGAGCTTATTTAAGCATAATTTAGCTACTTTTTTATGAAAAAAAAAATCATCCCAATGCATTTAATGTTTTTGAGAAAATTAACCATTTCTGTCAGAATTTCGAAAAAAACCTCTAACGGCGACGTGTGAAACTAACAAAACTTTAAATAATATAATATTTATATCCCAAGAATAGCTCTTTTTAACTAGCCCAAATCGGCTTAGCCGTTTCGAAGATACAGGGTGTTTTTTACGGAAACCTTTAAATACCCCTCACCACTTTATTTTTAGAGATACAGCAAAATTTGTCAAACAAAAAAAGGGTTCAAATTATCCTTGACTTTAAAAATCGGGTATTTTTTTGTTAGGTTAATATAGTAAAATTCAAGTAAATCACTTTTTAGATTCAAGATTGCAGTTACCCTCCTAGCGGCCATTTCAAAACTTGAAAATAATTTCCAGCTATTTTTTGACCACTTTACCAAAATATTTTTCCCAACGCTGTGATAAACCAAAACAGCCGGGTCCTTCTTATTTGACACCGGTACATACCTACATAAAGCCGTTTTGATTCAGTGGTTTTCAAATACAAAGTGTCCAAGGACAAGCAAAATATCCAATTTTTTGTGCTTAAAATGATTTCTAAATAACACCGATCGGAATCGTGTACTTTTATTTTTTTATGCTAAGTTGTGATTCTTAATTGCAACGCCTTGACAAGGGTGCATTTCACCTCTAAAATCTAAGAAGAAAAGGATGGCCATGTAATACCTCGTCCTCGTTTTAGAGGTCTTTTATTTTTCCTTACTGACATACTTACTTTAGCTTATTTGGTACAGCAATTACGATATGTAGGGTGGTTCTACTGAATTTAAATTTCTTTTTTAATAATGAACTTCTGTTTACAAAAGTGAAAGTAAATACTCTGCTACTATACTAAAACAAGACTATCAATTGAAGGGATGTTGAAAATGGCTACCATTAGCTTCCATTCAGTAATACAGATTTTGCTCGAATCTTTATCGCACATTTCGCAGCATTTTATGAATAATTTGGTAATATTTGAAATTAATGCTTTCGCGCAACCCCACAAAAAAAATTCAGTGGTGAAAGATCTGGCGATCGAGGAGCCCATACCTTTTGTCTTCATTAATAATAATTTGGTTTAAGAATCAGCTACCTATAATTTGGGGGATAGTAAATCAATTATTAGAAAATAGTTTATCCTGTTTAAGGCAAGTTAATTAAAACCCTTATGTTGAAAAGATAATAATTTTTGCCGAGGCACCTTGTATATCGGAAACCGCTGCCACAAATAAGCTAATGTAGGTATGTCTATGAAAAAAAAAGACCTTTAGAACGGGGTGCTATTGAGCCTCTCTTTCCTTCTTAGATTTTGGAGGTGGGACGCACCCTTGTCAAGGCGTTGCAGTTAGGAATCACGACTAAGCATAAAAATGTTTTTCCTTCGAAATAAAAGTACACGATTTCGATCGTTATTATTTAGAAATCATTTTAAGCACCAAAAAATTAGATATTTTGCTTTTCTTTGGAAACTCTGTATTTCGAAAAACAACTAAATCAAAACGGCTCAATGTAGGTATGTACAGGACATCCCAAATTCGATTCGCATCATTGGGATCTCGAAAACTTGAAAAGATTCAAGGTCTATTAAATGGAGTTGCGCAAGTTGATGCTGATCAAAATGCCACCTTAAAAGTTTAAAAATTTTAAATACTTCCGAAGATTTTTGGAAAAACCGAATATTCGCGATTTCATTTTTATTTTTTTGTAACTCTATTTAAATAGATATAACGAAATAAATTTTACATTCTCATTGCTACTTTTTCTGCTCTACAAGAGAGTGTTATTAGATTTACACACCGACTTTATGTCTTTAAGCTGCTATCATTAACTTTATGTTTTTAAATACGGCCCTAGATTTTCATATTAATGGCAATTTCCGTAAGAAACCATGTGCTAGAGAGAGAAAGAGAATAGATTGGTTTTGGAATTTTAAAAGCTCTTAAAATACGTACTAAAAAATCAAGGGCCGTGTTTTTAAAAAACAAAGTTGATGATAGCAGTTCGAAGACAAAACGTCGGTGTGTAAATCTAATAACATTGTCTTGTAGAACAGAAAAAGTAGCAATGAGAGTGTAAAATTTATTTTGTTATCTCTATTTAAATAAAGTAATAAAAAATAAAATTGCGAATTTTCGGTTTTTTCCAAAAATCTTCGAAAGTATTTAAATTTTTTAACTTTTAAGGTGGCATTTTGATCAGCATCAAATTGCGCAACTTTGTCTCCATTTAATTGACCTTGTATTTCTTCAAGTTTTAATTAAATGTTCCAAAATTAAAATTATTAATATCAATTTTTCGATTTAAAAAAAATATATTTAAAAAATTCAAAAATTTATATTGTGATTTTAAATTATTTGTCTTTACACGTAGAATATAAAACAAATCACTAAAAAAAGCTAAGCTTACATGGATGCATTTTATTGACGAAAAACGTAAAAAATTTTTTTTATTTTTAAAATAAGAATTAACACCGAAAATTTGTTTTTTGGATTTTATTTAAAAGATTCGTAAATGCACCGTAAAATAGAACAAAATGAAAAATAACATGTCAATTTCTCTATTTTTTCGGTTTTTTATGATTAAAAATAGGTAGAGTCACACACCTAAAACTTACCAAGCTTTCAAACAAGGTACAATTCGACGCACCCTGCCATTCAAGGTTTCAGGGGTGGAATTCGCCTTGGTCAAAGGGTCGCCGATAGGGGTTCTGCATATGACTAAGTCGCCGATAGGGGTTACTGCATATGACTAAAAAGTTTTCTCCTTAGAAAAAGGTATACTGGTACAAGGTTTTCTTAAAAAAAATACAAATTACTCAAAAAAGAACATTTGCTCGTTTTTGTTTAGCCACCCTGTATATTAAGTATTTTAAAAGACTATCAAAAAATAGAAAATTTTATTTAGAGTAAAATAAATAAAAACAGCATTCAGCCGACTATAATAAATAATATTAAACAATGAGCTGTTAAGATAAAAGTTCACAAGAACATTAAAAAAGAAATTAAATCATTAAATTGTTTATGCCTTATTTCAGATTTATAAATATGGCATTATTTTCTCATTTGCTTGAAAGTAAAAATGGGTTTTTAACGGCGGAAATTCACGTCTTTAACCTACTTTGTATTATCTCTATAAATTATTAGTTTGCTTATAAAAGCATTATTGTGATATACGTTTTTCCTAAGACCTAAGATATTCATATATTAAGTTTTTTTGTTATATCACAATATAGGGTATCACATAAATTCTACTGGTTATATCTTGAGGTAAATTATAATACCAATTGCGCACTGGCCAAGTTTTGAGAACCTATTAATGTTTAGTAAAATAATTAGGGTAGACCCTTTACTTAACCGTTTGGTAAAACCCAAAAAATATCAATGGCTTTTTTTATCGGAGAAGGTAGGGGCGGCATTAAAAGTAACCAGAAAGGTAGATTTGCCATATTGGGAAAAATGTTCATTTAACTGACCGGAACTAACTAAAACAACAAATTGCTGGAAATCATTTCACGCCAAATTTAATGGTTATTTTTATAAAACGCACTAAAACACCACCATGAACCTTCTGGGGTGAATTCATGCACTGTAGATTTGGGTACAGTGGGCAATTCGTGTTAAAAGGTTAAGTAGCAAATATACAGTGCGCAATTTGAGAACGCCCGTGTCTTTTACTTTCTCTCTCTTCTTATTGGTTAACAAAAATTTTCCACTTTTAAAATACTAATCAAAAAAAGGAAAGAACTTTCCATGAAGTGATGTAAAAATTTTGTATAAAATAATCTTTTAAGATTTTTTTATTATTTCCCGCGCATGTTTTATTGTTATAATTTGCTCGAATCTATCTGTGATCCAGGATCTTTGTCACTGACATATCTATTTTCTGTAGCTCTTTTTTTATTATTTCTCACACATGATTTATTTTTATAATTCGCTTGAATCTCTTTGCAATCCAGGATCTTCGTCAACGACACATCTGTTTTCTGTAGCTCTATTTTTTAATTATTTCTTACACAGGCTTTATATTGTTTTAAATTGTCTGAATCTCTCAGCGATCCAGGTTCTTTGTCCTCGAGATATCGATTTTCTCTAGCTTTATTTTTTCTTTAAGTGAATCCTTTTTTCACCACCAGTTTAATTTATTTTTGCTGATAATAGCACACTACAGTTTGCTGTGGGGAAAAAGAATCAATTCTCATCCCATATTTATGGTCCTCTAAAATATTTAGAATAAACTGGATTTGGAAAACAAACGAAGTTTGGGTCATCCAGAATTAAAGAAGTAACTCCCGCCAACTAGAAGTGTACGATTTTAGGGTCATGAAGTTGATTTCCATAATCTCGTTTTCTATGTGGATAGTGTGGTCTTGCGGTGGCCAACTGGATGTTTACAAAAATTGTGAATGCCTGTTACTACCCTGCTTTATAACCTAGTTGTGTCCATATAAAGATTTTTTGGGTTTTTTGTCTTGATAATATTCTATATATTATTTAGTCTCCATTTTTTACATAATTCATTTGTATTACAAATATGAAATCATATTAACTATTTTTTTGCACAGAATCTTAATATCTAAAACAAATAAAACCTATTTTTAAACGTGTATAATTTTTTTTTGCAATATTAGTTATAACTAAATGTTACAAGGTATATGTGTGTTTTGCGTGTAAATGTCTTTAGAACAACATCGTTACAAACAAATTCTTACATTTCTTTTGTTGCTTTTCCCACTGTTGGACTAATAAATAATATGTAAGTAATGTTTAAATGGTTTTAATAGCTATTTTTGTTTTCATTTAAATGCACCAGCATTGTAACTTATTTTATGCACAAAAAGTACACGCCTTCAGCTATTATAGCAAATAAGGGGTCGTTAATTAATCACGTGTTGTTTTTTAGTAACTTGTTAACCGTCCATCCCCCCTGGTGATACGTGAAATGGTGAGACCCAAAATCAAGTGTATTTTTTAAGTACAAGTATCTTAATAAGTTTCAGAATATTATCTTTAGAGATACTAATTTAATTTTGGAAAATTAAGCACTGCGATCAAAATGTACAGACCGACATTAAGGTTGCGGGTTGTTTCTGACTGGCTTTTAGGTCTAGAATTCGCGCGTTCAACAAAACAATAAATATACGGTATATCTCATTACTACACCCATCCCTCCCCTTGTGATATTTCGTAATTTCGATCTATAATCTAAAATCTTTTGACTTATATGCGCGTTTGTGCTCGACTAATTCAATTTTGGGGCACCAAATTTGTTGTTTTTCCCCATCTGTTAACAATAATCGAATCGGTCATTTCAAAAACGACTTAAGTCAGAAAACAAGATTTTAGAGGAGAAGCCAAAAACTAATACTACACGTAAATTAATTTATAAAAAAACGCATTGCGGAAATACCTAGTATAATATGCTAGTTAAAAAACACTTACCACCCAGAAAAGAAAATCAACCGTTTTTTTAACGATACAAAAAATAACTTAGGTTATTTTTGCAAGGAACAAAAAAATATTTGAAGAAAAATGTATTTTATTGCAAAATTTAAGTCAGTACATAAAACAAAAATATTTTAGTTCCGCATTATAAAAATAAGTAAACCAAATTTAAAAATAATTAGGGCACATAGTCAAATTTAAGGTCATTTTCAGCCTCTTCTATATTATCTTCATTGGTTGGCCAACGCAGGATGTTTCCGTAGAACCCCTTATGTTGCTCTTAAATACTGTTCTGCACTTGCCGGATGTTTTCAATTTTTTTTGGGTTTATTGGAACACAGTTTCTTGGGACTTGTGTCATTTTAGCACAGACTGTGCGTCTATGATTGAAGAAATGTTTGGTAGTAAAATCCCAAAAAGCAAAATTATTGGCTTAAGTCGTTTTTGAAATGAACGATTCAATTGTGATTGAAGTGTACCTAATTTAAAAAATGAACTTTTCATTTAAAAGTTGCATGCGGGTTTAAGGTATACTTTGTTGTAAATAACAACAAAACAAAACACAAACATTGAATACGGTTTAAACTAAATGATGTTGAGTAGCAGTGATGTAACGAATGTCAGTTTTTGAACATTCGCGGAAGCGAATGTGAGTGAGTGCAAATATCTGCCACCGACATTCGCAAATGCGAATGCAAATATTTTTAACTCAAATTTGGCACCAATTGTCTATGGCTTGGTGGCAGTCTCATTTGAACAAGGTGCGTTCCGTTTGTATTTTGTTCCGAGAATTGCCGAGTTGAAACGAACTCATCCGAATGAAGTGTCATTTCTCTCGCGCCGGTCTTTTCGTAAATCAAACAAGTTAATTTTGAGGTGATAAAGTGAAGACTGATAATTTGATTACGAGGTTAAGTTACTTTTTCTTGTAATAAAAAAAAAGAAATAAATGGATTTTAATTTTATTAACCTACGATTATCTTCAAATTGTTTTAGAGTCCTATGACTACTGATCATATTTTCATAGAAATTTGGGGTGGGGTCACCGCTCATATTTTTAAGTTAGAGCGGCCTAAGGATACGTCACTGAAAAATATTAAAAATCACATTATATTACTTTACTTCAAGCGAATTTTGGAAAAACGAAAAATTAAAGGTTAGAATTTGAGTTATGTTTAAATTAATTAAAACAATAAAAAGGAAATCCTAACAGTTTAAGTGGCATTATTTTATTTTACTTTTGCCCTCATAATGAGCTTCTTAAGTTAATATTTTTCCATCATGTAGGGTGTGCCAAGTTAAAATTGAACTGAATATTACTTACGACGAACTATTTATTCTAACCCTTTGTAAAAAAATTAATAAAGTATTAAAATATACTTATTACAAATCTTAAGAGATAATAAAAATCTGATTACAGATTCGGAAACTACAGAACTAATCCAACAAATAGATATTTTTTGTTTATTTTTTGCGATAAAAAAAAAAGCTAAGGTTGGTTTAAATTTATAACTTGACACCCGGTACATATATGTTACTAGACCTACTTTTGAATCACTGGGTTAGTTATTCTACTGAATATGTAAAAAATACTTTAATATTTAATTTATTTTAGAGCCGCTATTACAGTCGATCAAATACTTTAAATATTATCTTAAAAAGATTGTTCTTTTGGATAAGCAATTTTTTATTATTATTTTTTTGTTGATTTAGGGTAAATGTACCCTTAACTTTTTAAAAATTAGTCTTATATATCAACTAGGTTTTTAAAAATCGCAAAATAAAAATTGAATGACTTATGCGTCTTCACAATTTAAAACTGTTCCATCGCAAAAGTCATCTGTTTTTAAAGTGGATTTATCATCGCTTCGGAAATTTTGTAATGGTACTTTCTCAAGGTTACTTTTATTTATTTTGATGAGACATACTCCGAACATTTCGGTCAAAACATCCAAAGCATGTTAAAGACCAACACAGTTTGTTAAACTTTAGTTGTTTACTTGTACAGATTCGATCATTTTATTTATTTCGTCGTACTTATTATATATTTGAGAGATGTTATTGCTTATATCCGTCTAAAACACACAATCTATATACTATATTGTACAACAAGTTTTAAAAAAATCTTTAAATACGGGTGTAACGGTTTGCTGGCACGAGCTGAAGAGGAGTGGCACAATATGAATATGAGTTTGCACGAGTTTTGTTTTAAACATATTACACACTGTATACACTGCATTTTATTTCCATTATAAAATTCCTTCATTATATTTTCAAAGGGTCGACAGAGGTCTTATATCGTATTCCATTAATTGAAAAAATCCCCAAAGTTAATAAAAGTAAACTTTTGAGTTTCCTTAGATGTCAAACGATTTAAATTTAAAAAAATAATGTTACAAGGCATAATTTGATTGTAAATTTAAAATGCAACATAACTAAGCACACAATGTGTGCAAGCGTTTGCACATTGTGATTTTTAAGTGACTTTTGCGTGCGCTTTTAGACAGTTTTAATAGCAGCAAAAATTCAGGGGCTCAAAAAATCTATAAAAAAACGTTTTTATGGAATAATTTTATGCTTGAGGGTAAAACGTTAAAAAACCCTCTTCGTAGGATCCACTCTTTCCTTTCAACAGTTTGTAGTTGATCTGTTTCTTACGAAAAAATGCAAAAGGTGTCATCTTGATTCATGACTTTCCAAAATCATTTAACGGTAAATTACAGATTTACCCGGACTATTATGCATTTCTCCTTCATTGCCTCGCTCCCCCACTACCGCTACTCTACTCTGCTTCGCTCGTCTTTTTTGGGTTTCGCACGACTTTCAGAGACTTTTTTCACCAATTTCCCACCCCCTGAGCAAAAAATGTAAAATATAGAAAGAAATATTTTGATCTCTATTTTCATATGCAGTTTTCAAAATCAAAATATATTGATCCTCCTTAAAACGGTGAGCCTCGCAAAAAAAGACCTTAAATTTTTGATAATCCCTTAATCGAAAACTATAAATCCGACAGAAAGCATTCCTTGCGCAGTTAAATCACACATTATTGGCTATCATTTTTCGAAAAATTACTCCTTAATCTTTAAACTGAACGGAGATATAATTTTTTTAAAAAAGGTCAGTTTTTGGAGTTTTTCCGGATTTTCTCGGGGGGAAATTCTCGGAAAAAGCTCTAAAAAAATCATTTTTGTAGGTTTTTTAATTCTCTAAAATAGTCTTATTGACAACTTCCCGATATTTTTAATAGTTTTTGAGTTATACGCGAAAAACTAAAAAAAAAAACCTTTGTATAGTTTTTATTGTTTAAATAATTTTTACTGTAAATAAATTCGCTGCGGTCAAACCCGGAGTTTTCATCTATTAACCATGTTTTAAAAGGTGGCACAGGTTGTTTCGAGCTAAATTTAAGTGTAAAAATAAGCACATTTTTTGCTCTGTTGGTTGGCCTACTTCTAAAGGCAGCCTTGCGGCTTGGCAGTGCAAACAAGCGTGAAGAGAGAAAGAAAAATCGGACTATATCATTTCTGTCTTGACTAACACCCTGATTGGTCTACGGAGAGGGGCTGACCAATCAGTACGCAGAACGGCGTATATACCCCTCCCATAGACGTTATAGCGAGAGAGAAGGGTTGTAGTCCAATTTTCTTTCTCTCTCAGACACTGCCGAGCAGTAGGGCTGCCTCTAATAGGTATATGCTTCAAGATTGGCAATATTATGCTTCTTGCTACCTTAAGAATTAAGTGTAAAATATTAAAAGGTAATCGTTAATTTTATTAATTGGCCCTTTTGTCTTAAATATAATTGATCGCTAAAAGTACCGATGCGATGACTATTATTAATTGACCGTGGAGATCCTTTAAATTAATAAATAAATTAATGTTAAAAATTCCACACAGTAGCAATAAACAATAATGCCGGGCTTGCGTAGTCGGTAAAATCGTCTAGATTCCGACTTCATTAGTAAGTCGAGTCATCCAAATCGCGTGGTGTCAGTAAAATTTGAATGTCTTTCGTGGTACGACAGGTTTTTTGCGAGTCGCTCGTAAAAAAAAAAAAAAAAAAAAAAAAAAAAAAAAAAAAAAAAAAAAAAAAAAAAAAAAAAAAAAAAAAAAAAAAAAAAAAAAAAAAAAAAAAAAAAAAAAAAAAAAGTCGAGTCATCCAAATCGCGTGGTGTCAGTAAAATTTGAATGTCTTTCGTGGTACGACAGGTTTTTTGCGAGTCGCTCGTAATACTTTCGTGAACTTATGGTTAAAAAATAATATAACCAATAATATTAATTATCTAATAAAAGAAAAAGATCACAAGCGCGCTAAAGCGGTAACTTTGTTTGTAAACTGTTTAATATTTAACTGAAATTTAATTGCGATTATTAGTGAACATAAACTAATGTTTATTTTTTTACGTGCTTTGAATGATTATTAGTGTGATGCCCTTGGCCTGTAGCAATTCGGAGATTTTCAAGTACAGATATTTTGAGTGAGTTAATTTACTTTTCTTTAAATGATTACTTAGCACAAACACTTTTATAAAAAAAAAGAATGCCTGTTTTTCCCCCATTTTGTCTTACCGAGCTCTTACTCCAAATAATTTAACAGATGTAATTCATAAATATTATTTTTTAAAAATTATTATATAACATATTTTTTTAAGACGAACGAAAATTGTTCCTATATTGCCAATTGTTATTTTTAATTTGATAATTGTAGCATTTGGTATTTGTTGTAGCTTTTAAAACACATTTTGTTTAGGTTTAGTTTGCAATAATATTTTTATTTATTTAAAGCAGTTCTGGGTTCTACATTACTAAAGAATAAATTAACATTTTTTTGATCTCCTTGAGCTTGTTTTACGTATGAACATTGTTATAGTAAAAAAAATGAAAGTTATTTTTCCATACCATCCCACGCTAATACACTCATAAATAAAATCCTTTGGATGAAATCTGCCTAAAACATGCATGCGAAAACAGGACTTTTTCTCCAACCATCAAAAAATGTTGACATTTTTGTACTATTTTCAGGTGCAAAAGCTATCAATTCTCATACCGTACAAAGATGTGCTCGTTGCTTAGCAACACTTTTAATTCTAGGATTAAAAGTGCTACTCTTAATCCTAGGATTAAAAAAAACGATTTTTGAATAATTAAATGTATTAATTTTGACTTGGTTGGAGAGAAAATAGTATATATCATACGGACTAAAAGTGCTCGAAATTTTGCATTCGCTCGGCTGCGCTGCGCTCCGCCTCGCAACTGCAAAAATTGCTCGTAAAAAAAGATGCACTTTAAATCCTTATAATATACTATATTTTTAGCTTTCTTTTCTTTATTAAAATTTTTTAATGGAAGTGTAAAATACCATATGAAGTTGACTTCTTATCCAAAACAGTATAAAAAAAAATATATTACAAGAACCCACATAAAAAAATTGTCAACCTTTTTCGCATTTATAATCTCTTAAGATCCGGAAACTCATATAGTTAACCTATTCTGAATTTATAAAGAGACTAAAAGTCACCACCCTTTTCAATCTTGCCTTAAATTGATAATGCTAAGAAGCAATGGGTCGCTTAGTTACTCTGTTTGAGAGTAACACACCAACCGGCATACAGATAGATCTACAGATGTTAATAAGAAAACATGTTTATTGTAGTCTGAAAAGGTGAATATCTGCAAAAATCTTAAGGGGAACCTGTAAAAGATGCGTCTTTGTGCTCAGAAATGAACAGAATATCGAAATGAACAAAACAGTATAAAGCACCCTCTTTAAAATTATGTTGTTAAAGTCATTTCCGATTACTTTTAACTGCTTCAAAACAAACGCCAAACTATGTGGATTTATATATTCTAAATATATGTCCAATTTTGTTTTATTATTTAGAAAAATAAGGGCAAACTATATTATTTAAGGAATTACCCTCGGTGGTTACATTATGCAAACTATTTGCAAGTTCCCTCAAACACAAACTTTTTTAATATAATTTAAGGCATACTTTTCACTTGCGCCTTCAAACTATGCTTTAAAATATATTAAAATCAAAATACACCAGAAATATTCACCAAAAGCTTATATGACGAAGCCAAAACAGACAACAAGCTTAAGAACGACCACTCAATGTACAGTGCTTTCCTAAAGTATTGGATAAATTCGTTAAAAATTTAATGGATAACTTTTTCGGAAAAACGATGAAATTCGTAAAATTTAATTTCTTTTTGCGAATTTTTTCAGATATAATTGATATATACAGCGTGATTTCTGTGGGAGGTGTGGCGTCATCGATATTTTTTTCAAAGGTGACACCAATTTTTTTATTAACGAGTAGGAAAAAGCACATTTCATACATTAGATAAGAAAATTTTGATTATGGGCTAGATAATAAAAAAAAGGAAAACGCTTTACAGTTTTAAAATACTAAATTTAAGGGCAATGATATTTCCAAAAACAATAAATTAAATATTCTAATCGTGCGTAGTTAGCTGTCTGGCAGTTACCTTAACAATAAATATTTGACTGTTGTCATTTAACTTAGTTCTTTAAAAAAATTATTTCTGATCTGTATATTAAAGAAACGTATTAAAAGTATTTATCGAGAAAAAAAATGTTATTTTCTAACAAATAGCTAAATTAACGAAACGAAAAAGAATTGAAATTCCTAATAGAATTTATTGTGATGATAATTATGTAAAGAACATATTTTTTCCGACGAGGTAACACCCGTAAATTATTTTTTGTTAAGATAATTAAAAAGAAAATGTACTTTAGAAAGCCAGATAATTTAAAAAAACAATTCTCGTCTCGACACACAATATTTATACCTCCTGAAGTTATAGAAAATGTTCAGTGATTTTTTAAAGCATTTTATTTAGTTGTTTTTAAAATTTTGATTGTCATTAAAATTAGTATTTTAGGTAATTGTCTCGAAAGTTGCCTCCTCACCGATTTTGATCAAATTTGGTATACGGGGGTTTTTTGAGGCGCTGATTACGCATCTGCAAAAAAAATTCGACAACGTTTCGTTTTCCAGATATTCATCATCAAAGTTAAATATCAAACTTATCTCATTTTCACTATATTCCCCCTTCTTTTTGAACACAATTCTTGATTTTTACACTAAAGTGGCACACAATATTTTATAAACACCTTTTAAAACTTTTTTGTATTTTTAATTATTTTACTCCTTTTTCCATTAAATTTCGAAATTTCAAGTTCATAGGCAGCAGCCATATTTGTTTACAAAAACCCTAGTGTATACATGGTTGTCGCCACGTTGCGGCGTGTGAAAGTGGAGGTTTGCAATTCAATGGAAAAAAGGTGTAAAATAAATATAAAAACAAGTTTTTTGTGAAGTATTGTGTGCCAGTTTAGTGTAAAAATCAAGAATTGTGTGCAAAAATAAGGAGAAATAGTGTAAATAAGGTTATTTTGAAGGTTGCCGAAAAAAAATGCAGATTCGTAATCAGCGCCCCAAAAACCCCCGTATACCAAATTTGGTCAAAATCGGAGAGGAGGCAACTTTTGAGACAATTACCGTATTTTAAAATTTCAAAACGCCATTTTTTTTTTTTATTTAATCCATACTTAAAATTATCTCACCAGATAATAAAAAATGTGCTGTTTTAAACTCCGTAATAAAAAGGGGAGTCATTGTGCATTAGTGGGCTTCACCTATTTTTGGCCATAAAAAATCGAAAAATAGACATAATGACATGTTTTTTTTTCATTTTGTTCTATTTTACGGCGGATTTGCAAGTCTTTTAAGAAAAATAAAAAACAATATTTTTAGTGTCAATTTTTGTTTTGAAAATAAAAAAATGATTATTTTTCAAGTTTTTCGTTAATAAAATGCATCAATTTAAGTTTGGTAATTTCTATTTATTTTTTTTCATATACGTGTAAAGTCAAATATTCAAAAAAAAACGAAAAATTGACATTTTTTTAATTATTTTTTTTTGATAAAATTTAAGAATAAACATATTTAAGAACTTTAAAAAAGAAAGTTGATTTTACATCCCAAAAAGTGGAGGCGCGAATTTACACAATTACCAAAATGGGGGCTGTCATTAAAAATAAATGTCGATGGCGTCATACCTTCTACATAAATCGCCCTGTTTATATCAATTCTATGTGGAAAAATGCGCCAAAGAAATTTAACGTAACAGGTCCGAGTGTTTTCACTGATAGGCCTGGAGCCGAGAGGGTTTTTGCATGTTTCATAGGCCCCACGCCGAGGCTTTGGGGGCTGATAGACATTGTAATGGCTTCCCCAAAGTGTAGCTTTTAGGAGGGATGAATTTTCAAACGTGTAATTAATATCCATGCCTCTGAATCATAGGCCCCACTTTGATTCTTTTTTATGTCATCAAGGAGGTCGCCAAAGTCCGCGAACTCAATGTGCCATACCAATATGGCGTCACTTAAGGTCCGCCATACTGACCGAAATGTGTAATTTTTCCACTGTAAACATGGATCATGGGCCCCACGCAGTTGTTTCGTTATCATTGTTAACATTGAACTGTAGAACAAGATTTCAAAACGCCATACCTCTGGGGTGTCACCAAGTGACCGCCATAATGGGGTAAACATGTCATTTTTAGCAATAAAATATAGCGTTTTGGTTTTAAGATGCTCTGTTGCATTACTTTAGCGAAGATTACACTGCCATACCGATAGCGTGTCGCTAAAGGGGTGCCATACCGAAAAACTATTTTTTTTGTTTTTAGCGACGCTCTGGAATGGTAGGGCAAAACTGCTTCCAAACTTGTATTTACAGGTTTTTGAGGTCATTACTTGTAAAATTGATGAAAATAAATTCAAGAAAAAAAATGCCTGATCCAATATGGCGGACAAATGCTTCATTTTTCTAAAATGCGTACTTATAGGGGATCGAGGTCACTGATGATGAAATTATAAAAGTTTATCGTTAAACTACTGATCAACGAGAATTATTAATATTATACAAAAATATTATTCACAATAAAATAAACTAATTATATAATTAAAACGCGCCTACAGCGCAGAATTTAAATTTATTTTTAAAAAATAAAATACATTACATTTGTATAAAAAATTATCTTTTAAATTAGTCTTCTTCATCATTGAAAGATGCGTCACGATCGTCATTTGATGGGCCTGCATTCACATCCGTTTCTGCAGTGGCATCAGATGAAGCGTCGTCATCCTCGTCTGCATGTTTTTCTTCAAAACTAGCTATTTCTGAAAATGCATTGATCTCCTAATTTCAGTTCAAGTCATTATTGCATGATTTAATAACTAAAGTAATATCTTTATTATTTATCATTATTATTGTTATTAAAATTTTTAAATTAAAGTTGTAAATATATTAAGTATTTTTTAAAAATATATAATATTATTTTATATTAACCTTGCTCATTGGTTTGTGTCGTTTCCTGTTCCTTTTGGTTACGCTCCTCAGTCTCAATATTTGCGGGACTATTTTATTTATAGTGTTTGGCATAGCTTCACCGTCAAACCAATTGAAAGTATAGCCATCGTCAGACAAATCCCAACATCATTGTGTTTAATGATCCTTAATAGCAATCATTCACGGTTATTTAAAAAAAGTTTTCTATAACAGTTAAACAATATTGAAATTTAAATTATATATTTAATAAATACATAAATTTATGACAAGATAAAAAGCTTACCTAAAATCATACATGATCACAGGAACAATTCGTATTTGAAATAAATAAAATTATACAGAATTAAAAACCAGTTGAACGCTTTTTCATCAAAACTAAAGTTTGAAAACGTTTTTACTAAAAGAAAATACAATATAGTGTTTTATTTCCAGACACTGTATTATTTTTTTTAACGAAAAATATTTTTAACATAAGATATCTGTTTTTACAGCGCAAAACAACATACATTATTAATACTTATTTTAAGAACAATTTTACTTGAGAATAACCACTTTTGTATTTTTTTAATATATACATACATGCAAAACAATATACACAATATTATATACACATACATTAAAAAATATAATAAATATATATATATATATATATATATATATATATATATATATATATATATATATATATATATATATATATATATATATATATATATATATATATATATATATATATATAACGATTAATTGTGCACGTTAGCGACATGCCACGGGTATGGCAGTGGGGCCTATTAATACACTTAACCTTAAAAAAAAAAAGTGACATACTGTTGGAATGCCAACACATCTCATCGAGTAATGACGTTTTAAAACCTTTTTTCAGGACATCAAAATGAACAAAGGAAACACATTTCCATGTTGGGGCCTATTATACATGTTATTGCTAAAAATGACATGTTTACCCCATTATGGCGGTCACTTGGCGACACCCCAGAGGTATGGCGTTTTGAAATCTTGTTCTACAGTTCAATGTTAACAATGATAACAAAACAACTGCGTGGGGCCCATGATCCATGTCCACAGTGAAAAAATTACACATTTCGGTCAGTATGGCGGACCTTAAGTGACGCCATATTGGTATGGCACATTGAGTTCGCAGACTTTGGCGACCTCCTTGACGACATAAAACAAGAATCACAGTGGGGCCTATGATCCAGAGGCATGGATATTAATTACACGTTTGAAAATTCATCCCTCCTAAAAGCTACACTTTAGGGATGCCATATCGGAAATTTAAAGTGAGGAATAACAATGTCCATCAGCCCCCAAAGCCTCGGCGTGGGGCCTATGATACATGCAAAAACCCTCTCGGCTCCAGGTCTATGAAAGATAGTCCTTAATTTTTTAATGAATTAATCCACTACTTTACGAATGCACTGTATAAAATTTAAATGGTGCGGCGGACTTGGGTTTAGAAATATAATATTCTCGCTCAAGATAATTACATAAGTAGTCTGTATCTATTTAGGAATTCTGCTCACAGTAAGTGGTAATCCTACGCTACGCCAAAATATTTAAATAAATTCATGCCATATCACTTTTTCTTTTGCTGAACAATCGGCACTTTGTCTGCCGTGACGCGAAATGGAATGCCTTCGTCAATAAATCCATCACACGTGTTTGCAAATTACCAAGCGATGTTATAATTTTTAAACAAGTTTATTTTTATTTGCTTAAGATTTAAACGTATTACATATACACCCGATTTTCGTTAAAATAGTAAAATTAAAGGATAATCCTAAAGTAGCACATTTTTGTCGTAAGGATTAGTTAACAAATGGTAAAACTTATAGGAATAACATCTCTCAATAGTCATTTATGATATAAGTGTTAAAAGTACAATTTTAAGGCACGAATGTGAAACTTTGCAGAATGTGCGAAGCGAGTTCTGCAACTCACATAAGTCCCTTAAAACGTACTTTTAACATAAATATTATACAATATTTTTTTTACAAACGCAATAATGCAGTTAAAAATTAAATTATTCAAAAATTAGAAGATATAGTTTACATAGCATCGTATATAAAAATTATTAAAGTTGGCATTTATTAATGAATTCTAACAACCGTTGTTGATGCTGGTTGGTTACGGCATGTTTACTTCAAATTTGATACATTGTGTCAGTTTTAGCTCGTTTTGGTTTTTACTTGAAATTAACCTAAAATGAAAGATAATTTAGAAGAAAGTATTAATTGCATCGATCCATTTAAAGAGATAGATGAAGCGGCCAGTAGAGCATCGCTGGATTTACTGCTTAGGAAATCTCGTATAGAATATAATATTGCCTACAATAAGTTTATGAATTGGTGTAAGGAGAAAGGTGTTGCTGGAAAATATACTGAAAATATATATGTATCTTGCGTATTTTGAGCAAAAAGCCAAGATTTGGAAAGCATCATCGTTACGGTCAACCTATTCAATGATCAAAGTTATGCTACGCATAAACAATGACGTGGATATCAGTAATTTTTTTAAGCTTATCCCTCATTTAAAGCGTTAAGGAGAGGGATAAAGTAGTTACCATTTCGGGAATTTTTTGTGCTTGTCGCAGGGATGAGCTTTGTCAGTTAACTCTTGACGACTTGGAAGATATGGGCACTTCCTTGATGATTCACATACAAGATACTAAAACCAAGGTACCACGAAATTTCATTATCGTTGAAAAATTTTATTTGGATTATTATCGAATTCTATTGCTCTTCGTCTAGCTGTCTAGCAAATGTAGGACATCGGAGACTTTTCCTAAAATATGCAGAGGGTAAATGTACGAGAAATCCCGTCGGAATTAACTCTTTTGGAAAAATCCCTGCGGCTATAGCAAGATTTCTGCAGCCTTCCAAATCCGATCCTCCATACGGGGCATTGTTTTCGCCGTTCTTCAGCGAGTTTACTTGCTGATGCTGGAGCAATTTTGACGACAATTAAGAATCACGGGGATGGAAATCCTCTATCGCTGCTGAGAAATACATCGAAAATTCCTTGGAAAATCAGAGCTCTATTGCTAGAAAACTACTTACAGTGAAAACAAGAGCAGCAAATCGTGCCTCAACGTCGACTGAGAATGCGGTTTTTTTTGTTCAATCCACCTCAACTACGGAGAATGCTAGAACTGTGGAAGGAATTTGTTTTTTAAGATGTTTTAAATGTACAATTAATATAAATGTTAGTAAATAAATAAACGTTGACGTTCCTATTCAAAACTTTTACATTTCACTTTTAACACTAGTGCTTAAAAATGTTACTTTAAGGCACTAGTGCTTTAAAGTAACATTTTAAGGCATCTAGATGGTGTTAAAAATTGAATTTTTAACACGTTTGTAGAAAATATTATTTCGTTTATTTAAAATAATAATTTAAATGTCTTTAGTTAGGAGTTTTATATACATTTAAGATTTATAATAACTGTTTTAAAAGATTTATCAAATACGAGAGACAAAATACCTATACAGGGTGTCAAAAAAGTCTGGAATATTGCTAATATCTTCCAAGCCGCTCGTAATTTTTCGACGAAAATTTAGCTGGCAACACAATTTTAAAAAAAGCGTCAGATAAATGTAATTTCACTTTCCAAAGTATACAGGGAAAGCCAAAAAGTAGTATCAACTTAGGTTTTTTAAATGGAAACCCCTGTATATTTTTATGTATTCGAATAGATCTTTTAAAGCCAATTTCAACGGTATACAGTTTTATTTGTTTATCTGTCAAACTGATCGAATTATACGATTTAAAATTTTTCGAATAAGCTATAATTTCTACAAAGCACTTGAGAGCTAATTTTAAATAGGAACATAAAAACAAAGTAAATTATGTAGATGTTTCAACTTTAACAGGTTTTATTTCTTTAAAACGACAAGTTTTAATAAACGACCAAAAACATAATTCCAAACTGAAATTTTACAAACGGGAACACGTCTTGCAGTAACAATTAGATTACACTACTTTATCAAATGTTCTAATTGTCCGCCATTGTTAGCTAGACAATATCCAAGCCTGTCCCTAAATTCTCGTAACAGGTTATCAAAAGTATTCCAACGAATCTCACGCATTTGATTTCTAATTTTTATTTTTAAGTGATCAATGTTTTCGGCCTATCTTTATAAACTTTATTTTTTAAATCCCCCCACAAATAAAAGTCCAAAGGATTTAAATCCGGAGACCTGGCAGGCCATTCAATAGCGCCCCTTCTCCCTATCCACCGATTTGGAAATTCTCGGTTCAGGAACTGACGCACCTGCAAACCAAAATGTGCGGGAGCACCATCTTGTTGGAACCAAATGTCTCTTCTATTTGGGTATAGGATTTCTAACTGTGGAATGACATGTTCACGCAATAATTCCAAATAAAGTTCTGATGTAAGATTTCCCGCAATAAAAAAAGGTCCGATAATATTATGACCTATGATACCTGCCCAGACATTCACTTTTTGTGGTCTTTGCGTGTGTGCTTCGGCCATCCATCGGGGATTGACTGCAGACCAATATCTACAGTTATGTCTGTTGACAATACCATGAAGCATAAACGTAGCTTCATCAGAAAAGAGAATATTTTGAGAAAAATTATGCTCAGCATTGCACCTCTCCATCATAATTTCGCAGAACTCTGCACGTCTATCGAAATCATCCTCTGTAAGTTCCTGAACCAAATGAATCTTAAACGGACGAATTTTTTCACTTCCAAATAAATTTTTGACAGACTGGTAAGTAACATTATGATCCAGTCCATATTGGCGAAGCAAATTCTCTTGAACATGCAGTAAAATATCTATTGCCGTATCACCACCAGTAGCTGTTTTCGGTCGGCCTGATTTGGGTCTGTGATTTACACTTCCCGTTTCGTTAAATTTCTTAAGCAATTTACTTACAAACGATTGAGTAATTGCGGTTCGATTCGGATAAATATGATTAAATAAATCACACACTTCTGCTTGTGATCTCTTGCGATCACCGTATCCAATCATCATAAGTATCTCAATTTTCTTTTTCAGTTAAAGCCATCGTTCTACTAATTAAAATGACTACTGTTGTAATTATAAATTTGACACAAAATGTCATTTAAGTCAACTGACATTAACAGATAAGTACCTGTATAGGCCGGAAAACATTGATCACTTAAAAATCAAAATTAGAAATCAAATGCGTGATCAGTTTGACAGATAAACACATAAAACTGTATACCATTGAAATTGGCTTGAAAAGATCTATTCGAATACATAAAAATATACAGGGGTTTCCATTTAAAAACCTAAGTTGATACTACTTTTGGACTTTCCTGTATACTTTGGAAAGTGAAATTACATTTATCTGACGCCTTTTTTAAAATTGTGTTGCCAGCTAAATTTTCGTCGAAAAATTACGAGCGGCTTGGAAGATATTTGCAATTTTCCAGACTTTTTTGACACCCTGTATAAAGTATTCACTTAAAAATAGGCGTTGTAACTATTCCATAATTTTAAATAAAAAAAGTATTTTTGCAGTGATGTAGTAAAGTGCATGATGTAGTAATTAAAATAAATTTAAAATCCTTAGATCTTTAATTCACTAAAACCTTGATCAACCAACTGAAAAGCAGGTCGGTGTCCGAAAACGCAGGTAGTTTAACTTGACTGCCATCTTAGACACGAACCACACTTCCTTCTGATTTCCTTTTTTATTCAAAAGCGTGTTAATAATTTAATGAAATAATGATTCACCTTCTCGCTTCGATAATAAGGTAACCTTAAAGTCTACATTTAATTTCAAATCTCCTAGTTGCATTGAAAATAGCAATTACATAGTACACAGTGTCTCAGTAGTTTCTGGACGAAGTATTGTTTTTAAAGTTAATTTTTATAACTCTAGATCTTGTCTGGGTAATATCCAGTTATTGCTGAGGTCAGAGCTAAACTGATAGATGAGTATAGGGTAATCCAATAAGGACTGACATGACAATATGTGTGACTCCTCATATTTAAAAGATAGGAAAGAGACATCTTGTGTATGTGTTTGCGTAAAATCGTGCAGAATACTTAAGATATAATTTGAATTAAAATAAAAGGTATTCGACAAAAATTACCATTTTCTTATTGGTTTATTTTTGAAACCTTCCATTTTTTTTGACATGTTTCATGTTTCGTAGTCATTTTTAGTAACAACAGAACAAATTGAATTCATTTAAAAAATGTGCAATTTAAATAAATAAAAAGTAACAATAAAGACGCTAGACTTTGACAGAATATCGACCCCTTGTGTTTTGGGATTTCACTTCTTTATTGTTAAATTGGAGCAACGGGGCCAAAAAATCTAAAAGATGGACACTTGGGTGTTTAGCACGGGCTAATGGCCATAATGGAAAAAGTGGATTTTTTCTCTATACAATATTAGAAAATGTCAAAACTTTCCACAGAAATAATAATATATGTAGCGAAGGGTGTTGTGTTACACAGCTCTCGTTCAATATAAAAAGCCATTTGACAAGGAAGTTGTCTTAACAGATGCATATATGTTTTTCTTTCAATATTTTCCTGTCACTATCCAAATTTTCTGGTTAAATAGAAAAAACATGTCCGACTTATCGCATTTTCTTATAACAAAATATTGCAACCAAATAAAGGAAAGGAAAACGCAGCTCGTGTTTTTTACATCTAGAGGTTGTTTTTTTTTGTGGAAACCAAATCTATGTCAAATGACACAGGGGTAACTTAGAATTCCATAGCAATCACGGCATATTTTCAAAGCAGGTTTTGTTAAGATGTGGTACAGATCAGCTTGCAATTTGATGATTGAAAGTTAAATCTCTGGTAATGGAACTTTATTTTTATTTTAAACTAGATGAAAAGCCTTCTCCGCCAGGCGAGAGAGAATATTAAGAAGCCTCTGTCTCCAAGTAAGACGCCTTCCGTACGGCTAACGGTAAAAACACTTTTTTTCTATTTTTGCCCGGGGGCGAAATTTAAAATTCATTAGGTTCTAGCCACTGCTAAAGACTACCACTGTGCCAAATTTCATGATTTAAGCTCAAGCCATAACTTCAGAATTACGTAGACAGACAAATAAATATAATATACCTACCTACATATAAATATATCCAATTAGCAAATTAATTGTGCTTGTACCGTACTGCGTACCGACTACTGTAAGGGCTTTACGTCAGTTGATAATTTACAAAGTAATTGCAAACTTTTGGCATACCAGCTGTTATCCATCTTGTCACAAAGAACCAACTCCAGTTACGTTGTTTTACTGAGGTTGGTTTTGCTAAATAAATACGTATATTTTTGATTAATTTCTTATTTATGTAAATCCCTTAAAGGTACCACAAGGTTATTCCTGATACTTTGAGAGTCGGTATAATAAGAAACATTTTTTGTCTTAAATGGACAATTTCATATTTATGGTGTTAATTTGTCATAGCTGGTATTGTTTTTGTGGTTTATATCATTAAAAATAAGGTAACCTATTACCCTGGCCAATTAAAAATTAAAGACAGGGGAAAAGACGGAATGTCACAAAATATTAATTTCGAGAAATATCGATTTTTAATTTTGGAACTTCTAAGATTCTTTACTAACTAACCACAACTATCTGCATTACATATTTAAAAACATTGTATTTCAAAGTACATTTAAAAAAAAAACAATACACAAAAAAATAGCAAATTCTTTATCGCAAACATGAGAAATGACCAAAAAAACTTAATTTTTAAAGCAAAAAGGGGGTAATGTCCAAATTTACGAGGTCAGCTATCGTAGTGGTAGTGTTGGGTTTGTTTTGTTCCATATTCATTTTATACCTAAAAGTAATATTAAGATACCCCTTTAAAAACTTTATTTACAAATTGAAAATTAACAACGGAAAAAATTAAAAACCTATAAAAAGAAAATATATGATAAGAAAACCTTCAAAATTTTAATTTTTGTAACCTAAATGGTTGGTTTAACCACCGTTGTTAAGGGAGATTTTCCAAATGCGATTTAACCCTTTAAAAATATTAAATTTCCACCTTACAATTGGTTTTGAAACCATTTAAAACCTTTTAAACCTTGCAAATTCCATTCAATTTTAAAAACAAGGGAATGGAATGAAAAATTAAAAACCCTCTTTCTTTTCCAGGGTTCCCTTTTTTTTTATTTTTTAGGAAGGCTTATATTTCGGACTAAACGGGGGCCCCATAAAGGGCCCTCCGGGTAAATTTTGCCTTACACAATTTTATTTTGGATTTTAAAACCCAAAAAATTTTCAAAAAATCTAGTTAAAATTTTCAAAAAAATAAATTTAGGTTTTTATTTTTTAATAAATTTTTTTTAACCAAAATTTTAAATTCCCTTTTTATAAAAAAATTATGCACCATTTTAAAAAAATTCAAAAACACTTTTGTATGCGAAAAATGAAATTTTTTTAAATAATATTATTTTTGGAAAATTAAATAAAAAAATTTTTAACAATTAAAATTTGAAAATGTTTTGGTTTATTATTTGAATTTTTAAAAAAAAATAAAAAATAATATGACTCCCGGTACTGACAATGATGAAAAAAATATATAATTTTATAGCCGATTTTGCGCCTCCGGGAGCAGCGCCCTTGGCGGGCGCCCTCTCGCCACTGCCTAAATACGGCTCCTGCCGGGGGAAAAACAAAGCTTGCAGATCTTTAAAGTAAAATTAAAACCGATAATTTACATTGAATTTTCATTTTCTTATGATTTTGTCGATAGATATTTTTTTTTTTCCCGAGTCTCATATTTTAGACGTGGGTACCAACGACTGTGCCGTGTTCTTCTTCTGAGATGTCTTATAATAAAATATAGATGTCTCTTACTAGATGGCGATGCTAACTCAATTTTTAATATTTTGTGACCTTTCCTATTTTTCCTGTAGTCTTCAAATAATATTCTATAAATTAAAAAAAATTATATTTCTTATTTATTTTATTTTGATGCGGTCGAAACTCAAGAACTATAATTCATTACCTTATATAAAAGATTTTTATTTAAAAAGTAATTATTGACCAACAAACGTTGGGACATTCCCAAAATTTAACGCTAGTTTAAATGTTTCGAAAACTTAATTGCTGTTTTAATTATTGCAGCGTACTTCCCCTTGGTACTTTCTTGAAAGTGTTTTCAGTGTTAAACATTTATCAGGCATGGATCTTACAAAAGTAAAAATTTAAAGTAATATTAGTTTCGCTTGTGTACATATGTTAATTCTTAGCTTACCAATTATAAATTTAATTGTAATTTTTTCAGAGACTAGACAGTAATTTGTTTCTTTAGCTGATTTTTGGCCGATAGGTGTTCTTTACGAAGAAGCAAAAAAACAAGGGAGAGCAAAAATTCTCTTTCTTTTTTTTAATTGATTAAAGTGTATTATGCATTATGTTTTTTTGTGAGAACAAAATAATAATAAATAGAGTTTGGGTTTCCCAAAATCAAAATATTTTTTTTAAAATTGTTTACTTTTAATGATGGTTAGTTAGAAAAATTCTAAAAAAACCCCAAAAAATGAATAAAGGATACTAAATTAATCTTTTTTTCTAAAAAAATTATTAAAATACTTATAATTTTTTTAAAAAAAATCTAATTTTTTCTTTTCCGATTATATTTATTAAAAAATAAAACAAATTATTTAAAACAAAAAAAAAAGCAAAAATTACATAAATAAAAAATTATTTTTCCTCTTTGTACAGAAATTTCTGGTCAAAATCAAATTATTCTTTATTTTTTTTCTTATTAAAAATATTTATATACCTTTTATCTAGACAAGTTTCTACAACTGACCACAAAAACCACAAAGGCAAGTAATCCACAAAATTATTATTTTTTATTACAATTATTTCGTGGGAACAAACAATAATAGATAGACTTTAGGTTAGCCCAAATCAATTTTTTTCAAAAAAATTTTACTTTAGAAGAGAGTTAGTTTTAAATATTCTTATAATACAAAAATTATTAAACAATTCTTAAAATCTTATAAATTAATTAGGTATACTTTTAAAATTTACCGTAGTATTCTAACAAATTTCGAAATAAGATCAGAAAGGAAAAAATTTAAATTTTTTTAAATTTTTAAGTTTTTTTGACCTAAATGAAAAAAGTTAGAATTTTTTTCTAAAAATAGTAATTGGGAAAAGGGGAAAGAGAAGTTAAAGATATATTCAAGAAAATAGTTAGTCTCTGCTTAAAAATTTTAAGTTACTTAACCAAAAATGCTTTGTTTAAATTGAAAAAAAAAAATTAAAAAAAAAAAACTTATTTAAAAAAAAAAGTCTTATCCTAGAATTTTTAGTGTTTTTATTACGTCAATATAAAAATTAGCAAACAATTCAAGAAAATTATAATTTTTAAACAAGTAAATTGTGAGAACAAAAATAATAATAAATAGAGTAAGTTACCCCCAAAACAAAATATTTTTCTAAAATTGTTTACTTTTATGTTAAAATGTATGATTTTGATTAATTATTTGAAAGTTTGGAAGTGGTACTTTCCATTTTAATATTGGTATATACCAAAGGTCCCCAAAGTTTTGTCTGGGGACCACTTGTCATTTTTTTTGGGGTTTAGGTAGACACACTATTTACCTAATTTTATTTTTTTTTTAATTTTTAAACAAACATAACTTCTTACAATGTTTTGTTTATAGACTGCCGGTTGAAATCGTTCTTTCGTCGATACAAACCACTTTGGGGTTTTATACCATCATTTAACTTGATATGCCAAAGCCTAAAAAGCTTCTTACAATTTAAATATAAAAATTTTGATCTTTTTTTTCTTGAAATGCAATTATGCATCATGTTAAAAATGTGCCCTGAGCTGTGTCAAACATCTTAACTTTCCTTTTTTAAAATATTAGGGAAAAACTTTTGGACAATTTGCAACCTTTTTCCTAAAAAGGGGATCAAAATCTTTTTTCTAGTTATAGACCCATTAAAAATTTTTTCCCCTCAGTTGTTTCTAAGGTAAGAAAACTCTTATCCATTTCTAAATTTTAAGGTATTTAAAAAAGTTTGGGAGCCAGAAAATTTTTGTCACTAGAGATCTTTTTTCCCTTTTGTTTCAGGCAACTTAAATAAGTCCCTTGAGCCTTTGGTAATTCCAAAAGCCTGACATTTTCCCGGTTTTTTTAAACCCAAGTCTGGGATGCGCTCTATAGTTTTGCTGATGGTAGTATCTTTCACTATAATATTCAGTTTCTGAAGCCAGTCTCTAATCTTGATTTAAAAACCAAGCATAGGATAATGTAGATTTTTGTAAAGGACCTAATATTGAATTGGCTGCAAAAAATTTTGTACAGTTAAGTGCCACAAAACATAGTCAAGCCAATACTCATCTTTTATGAGCGACCAAATCTGCGGAACAAAAAGTCATTTAACCTTGTGAGCGTGACTTTCAATAATAATCCTAATTGATATAAACACATTATATCCATTAGCATAGCAGTTTCAAAGAAGCTCGTATTTCTCTTCCGATCCAGAAACTCTTCCAATTTGTATACTCTGCATTTATCTTAGATCAGACCCTCTTTGGCATATTGTTTATATATCTAGGAAATGGCATCTCCCACAACTCTTTAACATTTTTAATTTTATCTAAAGGAGAGCCATTTCCCTTACTTATGACATTTTTTGCCCATCGACGAGCTGTGGGGGTCTTTATATGTATTTTGACTGCTTCTCCTTGGAATCATCCAATTTAATTTCTTTTCTAGCAGCTTCTAGTAGAGTAACACTTAGTGTCAATCTCTTTACAGTCTATCTGGAAAGGCCTATTTACTCTGGCTGATACTATACAAGATATATTAATAATACAATAATTGTTAACCAAAATTTTATAAAACTCAGTAAGGTAAGCTGTTTTAGTAGGTAGTGAAAAATTATATGCCCATCGCGAGTTCTATAATTATTTTCATTGTATTACCTAAAACATTTCCATGGTATAAAATCTAAGGTCAAATGATTTAATTCACGGAAATAAAAACCACTTTATGTCAATTAAAGCATAATGGTTAATATTTTAAGCCAGAATTATGTTATTATTTATTATTTTTTACATCAAAATATACAATGAAAACATTTCTCTGGGAATCCAATAGTAAATAGATGTATTTTGTAATATATCCAACTAGTTGTTACTGCGAACAAGGGTGGTTGAAATAATCCTGGTAATTACCTTTGAAAATTGCTTTGTGTAGTAATAATTACTTAAAGTTGCCCACATCCTTTTAACTAAGCCGATGTTTTGACTGTTAAAGAAATAACTAAAAATGTTTCACATATCGACATGAAAAATAATTTAGGTCCAAAGCACTAGTAACATACGTTATTAACCCTAGAAATACAAACCCATTTTTTACCTGTTAACTACAAACCGGGATAAATATTTGCTCCACCGATTTTTGCCATTAAAATCGTTCTGAAAGCAGTAATCTGACTTATGAGTACCTGAATTCTTTCGTTTTTTTATGCCCAAGAGAATGGTGACGAGCAAATTCAATTTTATTAAGATTTAGTTGGTTCAAAATTGATTAGAATAGCTGTTAATACTGAAAAACAGTAAAACCGTCATTTAACCAAAAAAAATTATAACTATTTTTCTAAACGATCATTTTTAATATTTTACACGGGATTTTAAAAAGGACACATAAGGCTTTAAGGAAAAAAAAATATCATTATGATGTTTTGCTAAAAAAGTTTTTTATTAGGGACTTTGAAAATCTAAACAAATTGAGAATCCGATCAATGGAAAAAAATCAAATAAATATTCATAAAATATTGGTTTTTAAGAATCTATATATTTTATATATTATTTTTTATTTTGTGAAATTTACTCCTAGACAACCGCTATCTACATTTAATAAGTAAACAAGAAGAAAAATGAAGTTTTTAAATATTTTTGTAGCTGCTTACAATTTCATCATATATATATATTATATATATATATATATATATTATTATATATATATATATATATATATATATATATATATATATATATATATATATATATAATAAGAAATTTAACAGATACAAAAATATTTAAAAGTACAGGTTGATTTTTCTTCTTGTTATTTACTTATTAAAATGTAGATATCTACCCCAGTTTGTAGTTCTAGGGTTAATTATTACACAGCAAGTAAAGTAAAATAATTGATATAAGCCTAGTTTACACCGCAAGGATTAATTAGGTTTGTGCACCAAATCGTGGACTTATTTTTCTTAGTACACAAGTGCTTACACCAACTTAATTTGTGAATCAATTTAATCCAGGTTTAACTCTAGTACTAAAATGAGAGTTTACCATATGATCAGAACCTAACCTTGTTTTTTTTTTTAATATATATTGTTAAATTAATTATGAAAAAAGTTTCAGAAAAATACCCGAAAAATTTTACGCGTGACATCTTTCAGACCTCGAACTAAAAATTTGGCCCACCCCGTGTAAACAAGGCTATATATCTTTACAATTATATGTCTTGTATATTACACTTAACGCCGTCAAATACTTGTAAAAGACCGTCAGCTCCCCCACAGCTAGTCGATGGGCAAAAGAATGTCATGAGTAAGGAAAATGGCTCTTCTTTAGATTAAATTAAAAATGTTAAGAGTTGTGGGAGATGCCATTCCCCAGATATGAAAATAATATGCCAAAAAAGGTCTGATTTAAATGCAGAATATACACTTTGGAAGAGTTTCTGGTTCGAAGAGAAACTGAGCTTCTTCGAAACTGCTATGATCATGGATATAATGTTTATGTCATTTAGATTATTATTGAAAGTCACGCTACAAGGTTAAATGACTTTTTTCCGCAAAATTGGTCGCTCAGGATTAGAGACTGGCTTCAGAAACTGAATATTATAGTTAAGGGTACTATCATCAGAAAAACTATAGAGCGCATCATGCCAGACTTGTTTTAAAGCCTTGAATATGTCAAGAGCAATCTGGAATTGACCAAGAAACTCAAGGGACTTGTTTAAGCTGTGTGAAACAAAGAAAACAAGATCTCTAGTGACGAAATTTGTACTGGCTGCCCTTTAAAATGCTGTTTTTACAAATACCTTAAAATAAAATTTAGAAATTAGATTTTTTTTACTTTACAAACAACTGAGAGAAAAGATATGGGTCTCTAATTAGAAGGGAGAGTTTTAGATCCCTCTTAGAAATAGGTTGCATTTAGCTCTTCGAAAAAATGCCCGTACGGGGCCATTTTGGTGATGCATATATTGGGATTTCCAACGAGCTCAAGGACTAGAATTAACGCAACGCCAGTTTGTAGGCAGGGTGTTTGGTATAGTGATCTGTTTGTTTTTGTTTTGGAAAAACGTAAACAAATTGCCAGATCTTAAAAATCAAAATCAGGAAATTACCTTAAAAATGTAATAAAATTATTCAAAAATATTTGTTTTTGTGTTAATGTAGGCAACATCGATTTAAATATAAACATTTATTATTATGACAGTTCCAAGCACCGGCAACAAGGTTGTTTTGGACAGCTGCTGCTTTCGTTTAATAAAAAATGATAGTAAATCGGCACTTCGATGTCATTTTATCTCTTTCTAGTAGGTTGTATTATTCAATAACACGTTTTGTAAACTGACTTGATCAACAGCAATCGAATTGAGCATCTAAAGTAAATGTCATATCTGTCTGCCACTTCAGATAATAAACAAAAATAGTTTTCTCGGTTTAAAAATAATTTTTAACAATAACGAATCATTGATTTATAAAAATGTAATTTATGGTTTAATGCCATAAACATTGAAAAAGTTATTATTTCCGAAGTAATGTTATTCAGTGTGTTTAAGCAAAGTTGCCGGTCCAGTGTGTTTACAAGAACTATTCCTCCTTGCCCCCCTGAATATATTAATGCCAAACAAGGTTTGTTTACTTTATTTCTATCCAAGAATTCGTTGGGGATTTCAGTAAGTATGAAAGATAAAAAAAAACGATTAAAGGGAAAGAGTTAAGAGAATTTTGTTAAAAGTCCTCGATTTGACTAGTCTTTTTGGTTTTTATATTTAGGCTAAAATTTCGAATCTAAAACAATTTTTTTTCAGCAATTTTAAACGAGTTTTGTTGCAATCAGTATTATAAATCTTATTATAGCTGAAAATCAAACTAACTCAAATTCACATTATATTCCTCTTTCTTGTAACATTCTTTTTGATTTTTAAAAATTTCATCGGCACAAAGCAGTTGTTTATAAACACCTTTAAACCTTGTATTTTTTTTATCTTTTTTTCCCTTAAATTGCGAACTTTCGTTTAAAAGGGAGCAGCCATATTTGCTAGTGTATTTCATGGTTTCGGCCACGCGGGGCGTGTAAAATAGATGTTTGCAATTAAATGGAAAAAAATGTAATTAAATATAAAAACAAGTTTTTAAAAGGTGTTTGTGAAATATTGGTAAAAATGTAGTGTAAAAATCAAGAATTCTGTGCAAAAAAAGGAGGAATAGTGTAAATAAGGTTTTTGATTTTCCAACTTTGATGATTTCCAAAGGTTAAAATTTCGGGTCGCCACCCCAAAAATCCCGTATACCAAATTTGGTCAAAATCGGAGAGGAGGCACCTTGAAGACAATTAAGGGAGAGAAGTTTTGTTAATAAGCCAAAAAGGCGGCATACCTTTACCTTTTTTGGTTTTTGAGATATTTAGGAAAAACTAAAATGTGCCATATTCTTTAAAGCCCTGTTTAACTTTTTTGTTTGTATTGGATCAGATTTTTAATTTCGACGTTTCTGCTGTTCTAAATCATCAGTAATTATAAAACTCCTTATTATTGATGTATAACAAGAATACTTCTTAAAGAAAAACGGTCAAATATCAAACGATTTTATTCTAGTAGGCTTTGCATCGCCATGGTAACGATATCGTTTTTGTATTATTAAATAAAAATATTTAATGTAACCATCACAAGAAGCACGAAAAAGCATGTATAAGCTTTGACTAAAAACATACACAAGTTCACAAAGAATAAAACAATTTTAATTACTAAAAAAAATACTTTCTTTATTAGAGAACGCAAACACGAACAGTAGAGAATATTAGTAGGCATAATAGATTTAAAATTAAAATGTGCTTTTTAATTTTCTTGATATATCATTTAATTTAATATAAATTTTGTTTTTTTCTAGCTGTGTATATTGTACAAATTATCGGTATTATAAAAAAATAACCTTTTTAGCTTTTAATTGGCTATTGCGTACATGACATGACACATCAAATGGGAAACCGGTTATGCGAATCGGTGCATTTTCCAATTTTCCACTTTTTGTTGTTCAATATTGGTTTTATGTTTTATATTACGTTTGAGGGGTTAGATGATAGGGATTGAAAATTTTAATTATAATAAAAAAATTTGGCCACATTTTTAAAGGTTTTTAATTAAGTATGTACAATAAATTAAATAGACGATTCTTTCATTTATTTTTAATACACAAAGACCATAAAAACATGGGGCGTGTTAGACCTCCAAAAAAGGTTTTTTTTTTTGATAAAATTTTAAATAACCTTAACCCAATTTTGTTCTTAGTTGGTGGTATTATTTACCTAATTTGATTAAATTTAGTAAGTCCAGTGGCTCCTCGAGTGGCACCTGAACGAATAATTCGAAGAAAAAAAATGTACGCCACTAACTTTTGTGCAATTTTTATATTTTCTTAGGCTGCTAAACCGGCCTCCACTCCACATTTACATACAGGAGAAGTAAAGGCGGTACTCTATAGACTCAAACGAGGTCAAAGTCCAATTATAGGACATCAAAGGATCTTAAGATGGGAAATAGAGGGGGACCAAGAGGTCAGCTCATTGTTTGAGATGCCCTCGGACAGGTCAACCCTCGTTTCATCTTTAACAGACACTTTCGGATTGTCATACCAGATAGGGAGGACTGGAAAGAAGGCCCTCCAATCAAAGCCGACCCTATCTGGTATACAGATGGCTCCAAGACCAACAAGGGTGTAGGAGCTGGCATCTATGGAGACAAGTCTAGAGAAAAAATAACTTTAAGTCTTGGTCAGCACGCCACGGTTTTCCAAGCGGAAATCGCAGCAATAATGCATTGTGCCGTGCTGATTAAAGAAAAAGGGAGTAAAGGAAAAAACATCGTCATTTACTCAGACAGCCAAGCGGCCCTGAAGACCATTAGTTCTCCAAAAGTTAATTCCAAACTAGTGGGGGACTGTATACAGGCCTTGGATAAAGTCTGTTTGGCAAATAAACTTACGGTAGCCTGGGTACCAGGCCACGAGGGCCACCCAGGTAACGAAGAGGCCGACGACCTAGCCAAAAGAGGATCAGCCAGGGAAATGATAGGTCCTGAGCCATTCTGTGGATTCTCGGCAGGCCTCCTTAAAGCATCTATTAAGAGCTGGGTAGACAGAGAGTTTCAAAGCTGGTGGTTAAAAACACCAGGACAACGACAGGCAAAGCAGTTCATTAAGACCTGCTCGGCCAAGTTTACCTCGGACCTACTGAGCCACAGACGTAAAGTCGTAAGACTCGTAAGGATAACGGTAGGTCAACTAACAGGACATTGCAAACTCAACAAGCACCTGGAAAGAACAGGCCTGGTGGAGGAGAGCCTGTGTAGGTTCTGCCAGGAGGCTGAAGAAACAGCCCTACATGTGTGGTGCTACTGTGAAGCACTATGTAGGCTTAGGTTTACTAGGCTTGGTGAGGAAAAGCCAAAACCGGCAAGATATATGGAGTGGCCAGTGTCAAGACTCTGGAGTCTAGTTAGGAAGACGGGCCTGGACAAGGTACTCTAAAGAACGATAGGAGAAACCACAATAAATCTGGCAAGTTTGCAGTGGTGGAGGTCATTTTTGCCATTTCCGCTCAATAATCTAATCTAATCTAATTTAGGCAAATAAAAATACAGCTTTTTTTGTTTATTATCGTGTTTGGTTTTAGCCAAAAATTGACTTTATGTCGGACACTACACGTGTCAACATCGCAAATACATTTGGAGCACAATCCTCAACTCGCCACAGAATACGTCTTCTTTACCTCCACAATGGATGTTGGCGATTCGATCTTGTTTTTTTTACAAGAAACCTATGCTCCAATTTTTAACTTCCACACTAAATAATTTGCACTTCTGCACTCCATAAAGTTTCTTGTAAAAAAAAACAAGATCCGCATCAACATCCGCATCTACAGCATCCCTACTCCACACGGTCACGCATACATATGTAAAAAAAAGGGCGTTAGGGATCCCCTTTATCTTGGAAACACTTTCGAAGGTTTTACTAAATACAAAAAAAATTAATTTGTCCGCGCTTTCAGCGGTTTTTTTCTGTCAGAAGCTTGAAAGCACGTGTTTACTTTTAAAGGCACAAACGGAAGTATCTTTATTTCCTATTTTTGCTGTAGTGTGTTTACTAGATGTGCCAAAAAGTCAAAAATTTTTTTTTTCACCCAAAAATATCTTGGGGTGCCAACAAAGCTCCTAAAAGCAGCACAAAATTTTAATTTTGAAAGGATTTTCCATGGTTCTTAAGTTTCCGTCTAATAATATGGAAAACGTTAGCACTTTTTGCTCCTGCAAGCTGTTAAAAAATATTTTAACAGAAAATAAATGAATGTATCGTATTAAGCACTAAATTTGGTACAAGAAGTTCCATTGGGTCAAATTTTTATCTTTAATATTTGAATTTCTTCAGAGCTGCGAATTTCAAATGTTTGTTTTTTTTGCATTTTTAAGCTAAACTATTTGCGTTAGAGAAAAAAGTCAAATGGCAAATTTATAGTACGTCTGAAAAACTATGAAAAAGTCCCTATTGACTTTTTCGTATCATCAATCACAACAAAGTTACAGGCTTCTAAATATTTATTTTTTCAAATTTTTGCTTTTACAAACTGGAAATATCAATAATTAGACAAAAATTTTGTAAATTTGCAAAAAATTTGATAAGTTAGATATTTGATATTATCCGTAGTTAATATTTACTGACTTATTTAGTCATATTTTTATGACTTTTTTAACTCTACTATAAAAAGTATTGATAAAAGACTTAAAATATCATCAAGATTCAAGTAAAGTTAAAAGATCATGAAAATATAACTAAATAAGTTATTAACTATTAATAATACCAAATATCTTACTCATTACGTTTTGTTGCAAATTTGATGTAATAGCAAATTTACACCAAATATTTTGTCTAATTATCAATATTTATGTTCGTAAAAGCAAAAATTTTTAAAAACAAATATTTAAGAGCCTGTAACTTTGTTGTGATTGATGATACGAAAAAGTCAATAGGGAATTTTTTATAGTATTTCAGACGTACTACAAATTTGCTATTTAACTTTTTTGTCTAACACTAATAGTTTAGCTTGAAAATGCAAAAAACCGAAAATTTCAAATTCAAAGCTTTCAGAGCTCAAACATAAAAGATAAAAATTTGACCCAATGGAACTTTTTGTACCAAATTTAGTGCTTAATAAGACCCATTCATTTTTTCTGTTAACATAATTTTTCACAGCTTGCAGGGCAAAAAGTGGTAAAAACCCGTTTTCCATTTTATTTAGAAAACTTAAGAACCATGGAGAGCCTCTTAAAATTAAAATTTTGAGCTGCGCTTTTAACAGGAGCTTTGTTTGGCCATCTCTAAGATATTTTTGGGTGAGAGCAAAAATAAATAAATATCGACTTTTTCTGGCACACCCTAGTATATACCCTAACGTTTATGTACTGGTTTGTTTTCTCTTTAATATCCGAATACCTATCTTGTTTGTGAACAAATAGCCATACAAAAGCAATTATGCAACCCTGAATGTCACTAACGAACCTCAAAAGTCCCTCGCAAATACCGACGTTTACAGCGACGCGCACGCGTCCGTTCGAAGCGTCCCGATGCCTAGCGTCGTCATCATCGATTTAGTTTATCCGCAACTTACGAAACTGTTGCGTATACCGGGCTAATTTGAAGAATATTCCTAGTCGCGTCCATTTTCTGATATTGTGCCGTTCGATTTCTGTGGTTTTTTAGAAATATTGTAGTATTTTTTGATGTTTCTAGGGTTCATTTGAAGAAACTTTGATTTTAGGTAAGGAAAATTGGATTTCTTTGTTCTCTTTTCTGCAAGTTATGTAATTTTATTGTAAACGGCTGATTTTTTGTGGTTAGTACTCTTGACAGATGATTAGCTTTTTTAAGTAGCTGAGTATATCTACCCTGAGTCTTAAATAAAAGTATTTTCTGGTATATAAATAAACCATGTCCATTTGTACAAAAAGGTTTTAGGAACCCATATAGATTTAAAATTGCGGTGAAACATTTTTGGTTAATTTTATTTTTAAAGGGGGTAATGTTTTTAATATAGAAGTATCATAAATCGGAAAATTTTTCTTAAGTATCGTTTAATCGCTGTTAGTGGAATTACATTAAAAAGGTATGTGTATGGGACTAATTGACCATAAAATGCATGCAAATATTTTGGTTTGGAATTTTTTTTTTGTTAGTATTGCTTTACTTAATTGCAAGAAAAATATAAACTTTTAACATTGGGGAAGTTTCTTCCTCGAGAGAGATCGTAAAGGGTAACGCTCCCAGATTGTGTCAGATCTTTGATCTTTGGGGCATCTGTTTTTGTTACTTTAAGAAAAAAGATTTATCATTTCCGCTTTTTGTTAGCACTGACATCAAAATTTAGTTTACAGAAAAAACAAACATTTTTGGTTAGGTATTTTTCAATTGAAAACGATTATACACTCGATAAAGTATATCATACCAAAAAAACCTATGTTAAATAACGGTCAAGTTCGTATCCAGAAATCTCGGCCTCTTAAAAGAATGAGATCTAAAATTAGATCGTTTTGACTGACAAGTTTTGGGAAATGATCTTCCCGTATTAATAATGTTCAAAATACTTTTTTTCATTACAGACAGTACAGAAAAAAAAATTCCAAATCAAAACTTGGTCCAATTTTTATTTCAGTACTTTGAGAGGTCGAAATTTTTGGATAGGAACTTGGCCCTTATTTACATGAGTCCTTTTAATTTTAATAAATAAACTAAAAAAACCTGCTTGCGTTTTTAATTCTAAGACAGTTAGGGCCTTAGAAACAGGTTTAAAAAATGCCCCCCAAAATATATATATACGATACTACTGCCCCTTTTAGGTGCGCTCAAAGTGCAGTTTTCAGATTTTTTCCTCTACTTGTGTCCTAAAACCTACTTGCATACAAAATTTCAAGTTTCTTCCTCGGGAAGTGCCCCATAATTTTAATAAATCAATGAGTGAGGAAGTGAGTGAGTCAGTCAGTAACAAAATCAGCGTATCTTAGAAACCACTAGAATTGACATACCAAATCTCAAACTTTATGTGAACGAAACCGAAGTTATGATAGAAGGGAAATAGGCTTTCTGTAAATACACACATTAGGGCGGTAGGCCGGGACTTAGCCTGACGCACATCCGTGCTACTTGATATAGGTTACGCATGTTAAAAAATATATAGGTAATGCTTTTTTTTATCTTTGCTGTAAATATTAAATTTTATGGACTAGAATAAGTGTCATGTCCGAATCCACTTTGTTGAAACCATCATCTCTTCTATTAGTTCTAAATATACGGAGGTCAAAAATTGTTGTCTAAGTTATCAAAAAGAAAAAAACACATTTTTGTTTATTTAGAGTTTCCGAAGTTGATTAACTTAACAAAATTAATTTCTCTTCAAACATCTCTTGCATTAGAGTTAGACTTATTTGATGGCATAATTCCACAAACCACCATTTACTTATTATTAACATACAAAAACTGAAATACATAAGTTCATTAACGACAAAGTTTTTCAAAAAAAAACACTTAACAGATCATTGATAAAAATTCACTTAACACAGTAAAACTAACTAATATATCAGTATCTTAAGTGGTTCAAATTATGAAAATATATAAAAATAAGGACTGGAACGCGTTACCAAGTAGGAATATTACGCAGGCCCACAAAAAAAATAAGTGTTGTGTGCTGGGTGTCGCACTAGGATTTTCTGGAGTACTTTTTTTTTCGCTAAACACGAATCTGAAGTCAAAATTGGGGGTCAAACAGCAAATAGACGAGAAAAGGCGTATTTTCAGATATTATCGATTTTTTTTTTAATTTAAAACGTCAATATCTTAAAAAATATAAAAGATCCGCGAAATTTTGAATGACATAAGAATGTATTTTTAAAAGACCTTTAATTAAAGTTATATAACCTTTTGGTCGAAATGCTATATTTTTCAAGTTATAATCAAAAAACTGAATTTTCAGAATTTTTTCAAGGTATACTGGAAAAAATTTGGTGGTAGCAGGTTTCTACCGGTAAATGAACCGTGTCGGTTTTTTGGAGTTTTCGCCATTTTTTGCTCTTTGACCCCCAATTTTGACTTCAGATTCGTGCTCAGCGGAAAAAAATACGCCAGAAAATCCTAGTCCGACACCCAGCACACACCACTTATTTTTTTTGTGGGCCTGTGTTATTAATCACATTTAAAAAACATTCAAAAATTTTTCGAGACATTCTAGTTAAAATAAAATATAAATAAATAATAAATGAGAGGACAGCCCAACAGTTCTTGCCCTCTTGGCCCAGCTGCAAATCCTTGACGCAAACAAACTTGATTTTTGCCTTAAGTTAGACTGGGAATTGACCCGCTGCTAACGAGTTTAAGCCCCGCTGCACACTTGCGGTTTTTAACCGTCCGGCACCGCTGCGGCGCCGGAATTAAAGCCTCCTAAAGTACTAACAGGTAGATCAAGTGATGCACACTTGTGTCCGGTCCCGTTGCGAACCATTGTTTTATATGGAACCGCAGCAACATTCAAGCTTGCTCTCTTTTTGGGTAAATAAAGAAATATCAAAAAAAATCCTTTTTTTTTTTTGGCACATTTATGAAAAATTTTATCTTAATCGGTAGGTAATTAAAGGTATACGAGTTTCTGACTCACGGTGGGAGAGACGGATGATTATAACGAAATTGAAGGAAATTTTATACAGAACACCTTTTAGGGTACCTACACTACATCTTGGAATGTTTATATATGGATTTTTTTTTATTTTACAGTAAATAACTGTACGTAATTATTAAGGTTTATTGTAAAAACATATCATGCTGTGACTATCGATCTATATGACTTCACAATCAATATGACCACCTGCCACGTATAAAATTAACATGTAAAATTTAGTTTTTCTAACAATAAGCGTCCGAACAAAGAAATTACACGCTAATTAGAAATGTTACAAAATATATTCACAAGTAAACCCAGAAATATTTTATATAACGGAAATGTATCCTTCATTAATTTTCATTGCTGCTGGGGAAAAACAACATCAAAAATAATTGACAATTAGGCAATAAGTGGTATGCCTACTTATGCCTTTTAGACCGAAAGATGCTATATTTTTTATAAGTATAATAATAGTTCATTGGTTTTAAGTCTTTCTTTCTTCTTTAAACCTTTTTCAAGCTATAATTAAATGGTGAACAAACAAAATGGGGAGCTTATTTCCATCCCTCATATTTTTTTGCTGTAGTTTGTTTTTTACTGAAATATAATGATAGTTGTATTTTATTATTAATCTAAATGTAGCTCAGAATGTTGTTTTCGGTGTTTTACGGCGATATTTATTTTCTGGAATATGCATGCCATAACAAAGTTCAACAATAATTAGCAAGTAGTGTGACTCTCCATTTGCCAGTATATCGTTTTTTTTTGTCAGAAATGTCTTGGTGAAACCAATTCCCATGTTTTGTCACTTACTGCTTTTAAATTTTCGGGGAAGAAAGAAATGGAGATGATAGTTCAGGTAGTGAATTTTGACGCACATGTTACATCCCATTTCTTTATAAGCATTAAACAGTTCACTCACAATTGGACGTAGTTATGCATAACGCGACCAAGCGCCAAAATAACAATTGTGGGAAAACACAATTAAGTTTCGAATGACCTTAAAAATCGATAAATTAGAATACAGATCTAATTTTTGCAAGCTATATCCAAGGCACTATTTCAAATTATACTATGTAAGCTTTTAGCAAAAAATATTAAATTTTAGAAGTTATGATAAAAAATGTCGCCTAGTCTGGTTATGCTTTTTATTTATTATTAGGTTTTTTTATTTTACAAAACTGAACCACACGCCAAACTTGTCGCATAGCGCGTTTATGCAAAGCCATGTATTTTCTTTTTAGACTGTATATTTCGACTAACAGCCCTACTTTCCATTAAGGTAGTTTATGAACAGCTGAAAATTTTGTTAGGAAGACTGACTTAAAATGAAAAGTGACTATTTAAAACTCTTACAGACCTTTTAGAGAATCCTGTAAAAGCACTTTTTATTTTAAACTAAATGAAACAACAAAATTACAGTAAAACAAAACCACTTTATTTTCTAACATAATAAGCTAAGCAAATTACAACTGCATAGGTATATCATATCGTGAAAAACTTCAAATAAAACTAGAGTTTCTTTGTAACAACTAACAATTACCTGAAAAATTCTATTACTCCCCATTTTCAATGTCAAAATCCGGTTGCCCATCATATCCTTCTAAGTCATCCTCAATAGTTGGATCACCTACGAGGTCTTTATAAAATCTTTTAGCATCTTTTGGAATCAGAGGAAGCAAAAACTTTATGTCTTCCAGTTTTTTCTCTGGAATAGGCTTTCCATCTGGCCATAAATTTTGAAGTAAATTTTTAAAGCTGGTTTTTGGAGTTTCCTTATTCTGTGGTCTTCCACGCTTTTTTTCTATATTAATTTCTTGGTGAGTGTCATCTTTAAGAGAAGTTTTGACAAATATTCTGAAGGGTCTGTTCTTCCTAATTTCAATTTCTTTAAATTGGAGCCAATTTATTTTATTGTTTGTCACATCTACTTTCCGATTAACAATTTTTTTTCTATATTAGCAGTAGAAAAAAAATGTTCTTTTTCCATTTTATGGACCACAAGTGGATTTTTTTTTCTGCATGATTTAATGATATTTATATAATCATCAGGTGCATACAGTCTTTGTTGTAGTTTTAATGCGCATTCGATATCTCCAAAATCTGTGTCATTGGGTAGATAACTATGACCAGATGTTAAAAATCGGAACGTTATCTTTTCTATTGAGAGATTGACCTCAAACATTGTCATAAGGAATAAAATCATTTTTATGTTGCGGTTTTGGCCACCGCAGCTATCTGACCACAAAATCAGATGTTTACAAGCAGCCATATCAGCATTTTCTATTACATGCCGAATTAAGCAGGAACCCACTTCCTGAGCGCCTCTACCTGCAATACCTTCCAGCCATATGTAACAATGCCCCACATTATTTTTCCCTGTATGGATACCCAAGTTATATAACCAGAGCTGCCTCTTATAAAAAACAACACTTGTTGGTATACGAGGAAGGGGTAATGTTTTTTCCATATCAAAGGTGAGTACTTCAAGGTGTTCGTCTTCTTCGGCCCTTTTTCTGTCTGCGTTCATTGCATTTCTCGTCTCACTAGCTAAAGTTAAATGATTTTGTTTTTCCATCTTGTACTTATTTTGTTCTTCAAGATTTGCCGTATTTTTCAAAACTTCTAGTTTGTCGCAGGTATTACAGGTGTCTTTTTTTAATGGTTTTCTTTTTAGATTAAAATTGCTCAAAAAAATGTCTTTATATTTTGAAAATGAGACTGGGCTCTCTGAGCTCTCCTTATACAGGTTATACATAACGCTTAATGTAGTATCCGAACGTAGATACATGCAACTTGTCTGTTCTCTTGCGTAATGTGACTTGTATTTTGGAAACTGTTCAATATGTCGGATAACTTCTTGAAATCTGCCTTTTGATAGTTTGTTTTTACCGCCGCTAATAATTCCTCTCATATCTTTTACTCCCTCAACTCTTTTTTTTAATTTTATACAAGTATTAACCATTGAACTAGAAATTCTCAACGTTTGAAGGAAAAACATTTTGCAGACTTTCACACCATGGATAGTATACTGCCTTGAATAGTTTCTTTTATTTGAGTTTTTAACCCTTTTTCTTTTTATTAGATTTTCAGAAACCATTGCACAAATTAGAGCCCGCTGTGCATCATGAGAGGTTACTGCATAAAACTTATCATATTCCTGTTTTGCTGCTTCCACCCCTACTTTTGAAAGGCATTCGCATTTGCACAGAAATTGTCGAAATTCTTTTGTTCTTTTTAGTTTTCCCTTTTGAGTGAAATGTGTTTTATTCTGGATATTTTTAATTTTTCGAATACTTCTGTTTTGCTCAGAAAACTTTCTTTTCCTGCCCTTCTTTGGCCGACCCTTGATTTTATTTTCATTCTGTTTTTCTTCCAGGGGTAGTTGTTCATCTTCATCTTGAATTTCATTTATTTCTTCGATTTCATATTCCATTTCAATGTGTTCTTCCAATGAAAGTCCTTCTTCTGCATTTAAACTTTCTACAATGCATCTTTCAGGTTCTTTAACATTCGTTTTCACATCATCACTACTATCATTTTCTAAGAGTTCTTCTGTGAATTTTGGAGGTAGCAGTTCGGTAAAAATTTTTGGCGAATCAACACTCTGGAGTACTTCCTAAAACCAAAAAATTTATGGCTAAAAACATAATTAAAAATAAGTAGCTTTTTAAACGCTTTAAAAAGGAGAAAATAAACTATAAACATATTGAATCTTAAACGGTGACGTCAATTTGGACCCGACAAAGAGTATGCCGGATTTTTATCTATTGTGTGTAAAAATATAATCCTTTTTTACTAACATAATAAAACTATTTTTCTATTATACCTGTTCACTGCCTGCTACTACTGAAGAGTTTGGAGACAAACAAGCTGTTGGAGATAGTAATAACTGATCGTGTTGAACTTCAATAAAACCAGGATTTGGCTAAAAATAAATTTAAAAAGTCGGTAAATTTGTTTACCAAAAACTTCCCTCGCTATAAATATAATTTGTATTTCATATTCATTTAGCTTTGGTTAGTTTAAATGAGGTACTACAAGCTAGAAACTTCCATTTAATATTTTTCTATTTAAGGAGGTAACTTTTAGAGATGAAGAGGAAGAAAGCTAAAATTTATTTTTTTGTTATCAATATTTAATTAGCTTTAAAATGAGGTATTACAAGGTAGAAGTTCCCTTGTTTTTTTTTTCTGCTTAAGGATGTAACTTTTAGGGGTGAGGGGGTAAAAGGCTAATCATATTTTTTTTACAAACTATATTCAATTACCTTTAAAACGAGGTATCTCAAGGCACAAGTTGAATTTTATTTTTTTCTGCTTAACGGGGTAACTTTTAGAGGTGAAGGGGTAGAAGGCTAAACATATTTTTTTTACAAACTATATTCAATAACTTTTAAAACGAAGTATTACAAGGCATAGGTTCCCATTCAATTTTTTTCTTTTAAGGGGGTAACTTCGAGGGGGTAGGGGGTGGAAAGTTGAAAAAGAATAGGGCCCTTCACACTTTGTTACATAATAGTTGTACAAAATTTCAGTAAGATTGGTTAAGTATTTTTTGAGTTGTTGCGCCAACAGACAGACAGACTACAGACAGACAGAGCGACGGAATGTGGAGAATAAGATTTTCGTGATCTAGGAGGTCTAAAACGTTCAATTCCACAAAAAGCTCAAAATTCATTTATCTTACGATTACAATACTTCCCCTCTATCGAGGGAAGTAAAAATATATATGTACATTTATATGTATTGAGGTTAATTTCGAATAAATACTATAAGACGTAAAATATATAACTTAAGTTATTATAATAATAAATAAACCAACCTGACAATCATTTGCACTGCGATTTTCAAAAGAATTGTTCGAATCCATCGAGGATGAACTGGAAACATTTTCTTGATCCTAGACAAAATAAAAACAAAGGTTTTAAATACTTTATAGTAGCACTAGATAGTTTGGTATCTACTTACCTCTAAATTTATTTCATATGCGCGTTTTAGTATAATAGCAGTCCGGTTCAGCATTTTTTTAAAATTTGAATTGAATCAATATTAACGAATAATATTCATAAACATAACCTGTACACATCACTCAAAAAACGTCAGTTGATATATTTGCATTACTAAACCAAGCGCCAGTATCATGGCGTTTAATTGACTTATGCAAAATTTCGTGGCGTTTAGTCGCTTTATGCAAAATGCAACTAGTGTTATAAACCATTTGGCGCTTAGTTTAATTTAAAATATATCCTTAACTATAGATTTCTAACGCTCGAGATTTTTTTCGTAGATAAATATGGTATTTGGCCGTCAGATGGCACAATAATACCAAAAAAACGAATTTGGCGCTTGGTCGCGTTATGCATAACTACGTCCAATTATCCTCCTCCATGCACATGCGGCACTCGGCGTCTTCCGCTATTCAGTGGGCTTATAAAGGCCTTCGTGTCTCTGACAGCCGGAATTCCATGCCAGTACCGAAGGTTTTCTCTTTGTGTCCAAGCTAATATGAACTGCTTGGCCATTCTATATACCAATGACCGGTTCCGGCCCTGTGAATTTTGTCTCCGCCCCCCTTTTGCCAAGGAGGTCTGCGGATTCATTACCCTCTAGGCCGGTATATCCAGGTATCCATAGTAGGGTAACCTTGTTGTTTTGACCTAGTTTGGTCAGCGTATCCTTGCAATTCCAGACGGTTTTCGAATCGCACCGGCTGGATTTAAGGTGGTGGACCCAGAAATGTACCCTCTTTAATTTTTGCTTACCTAAGTCTTGGAAATTTTTGTTTTAGATACAAGAACCCTTTTTCATTTCTATCCATTGCTTTAACAAAATTCTTTATTAATCCGAATTTAATATGCAAAGGTGAAAGTAATATATTTTTGGGATTAAATAATGATTTATTGGTAACATTTTTTAATCCCGAAGTAAGTGCCTGATATAGTAGCCACTACTACTGACAAGAAGGGTTTGAAGAAATTTTACGTATTGTCAATTTTTTTGTTTTCATTAGCACACTCAGCCCTTTACTAAAAGTGATGATTAAAGCACGGAATATATGCAACAAGTTTTTGAAAAAATATGCGCATATATATGCATCTTTTTTCATAAAAATATGCACAAATATTGACTTTTATTACAAAATATGCAATTCAATATGTAATAAAATTTAATGATGTCATAGAACAAAATAGGGTAAAAAAAAAAGTACAATCTTCAAAAAATGGTTTTTATTTGGAAAAATAAATACACATGAGAGTGAAAAGTGAGAAAAACATAGTCAGATATTATTATGTGGTCAGATACAATTATTTACTATTTTAAAATGGTACATAATTAGTTTATAACTTAATCAAGATTAAATACATATATACAAAGCACAAAAAATAATACAAATATTATACAATTTTTCGTTTGGAAATACTATAAAAGGCATTGACAACAAGATACTTTTCAAGTTTTCTAGTAAAAATGATTGTCTTCTATCAGTGAAAATATGTTTATACAAAGAAAAGGTTCTTTCAACGTCTACTGACGTAATTGGACAATACTGAAGTTTTGGAAGTATACTATAAGGCCATGGTACATGTTCGTCAGAAGACTTATTTTCGTAGATATTTTTGACTATTTTTAAAAATTTATACCCTTCATTCTTCGTTAAAGTCGCATCCGCTTTGCGCCTTATTTGATCTCCAACTTTACCCGGAACGTTGCCACACTTAGCCAAAAAAGTGTCAATGGTACTAATGGACTCTCTTAAACTTAATTGTCCACTCTCTAACGATGTGATCATATCTGGTATAAAACCAAAATGAACTTTAATAAAAACTAAATCTCTAGCTACACTTGCACTTTGTAACAAGTCCTTACTTTGAACTACACTCTAAGCGTCGTCCTCCAAGTCCAAAATTAAGTCTTTAACGGCATCAAAGTGTTCAGCGTAGAATATAGCTGCATTAATCCACGTTCCCATCTGGTAATTACAGGTTTCCCAGGTGGTAAACTAACTCAGGCAGTCGCTCCTATACATTTGCACTCTTAGAGGGGCTTTGATAAAGACTTTTTTAAATTAATTGCTTATTTACTAGCGGAAATGCTGTCTGATGGTTTCTGCTACTCGGTTTATCCGTGCAGAAGACATGTAACATGCACCATATTGGGGTAAAATACTTTAAGGTTCTGTCCTACTTTCACCATATAGGGCACGGCATCAGATAGAAGCACTAAGAACTTCTTCTTCTGGCACTGGGTTTGGAAGAAAGAAGCTTGATAGAGACTGCTGTATGAATCTGGATACCGTCACATTATTGGTTTTCTCCAACTGCTTCGAAGCTATTAGGTATGCGTTTGTAGAATTATTTTCTTCAAGTGCTCAATCATCAGATGTGCGATATATCTGCCACAAGCATCTGTACTTTCATCCACAACGATGTAAAGTTTTCTCGCCAATTAAAGATTTTATTTCCTGAAGGACTGTCTCGTAGACCCAATGAACATTTTTCTTTCTGAGTGTCGACTATCGGAATGGTTTGGTTGCAATGCCTTTGTGAAAACTTCTAAATTGGGGATGCTGAAGTTTTCTTAGTGGTATGTTAAGCTGCCATCATGGTTTGACACAAGTCTTGTTGAAAAAGTTCCTTTTCCGACTGAGATTTTGCACCCACATTTTGAAATGCGTTTTTAACACTCTGCTGAACTGGCGCACATTTCATTTTTGTAACCTTCGCGATATGCATGTTTTAAATGCTGATCCACTGAAACTTTTTCTCACAAACAATTATTTTTGAACAGGCTTTGCAAAAAAACTTTTCTCCAATAAATTTAACTGGAAATACCCTTAATCCACTTCGCAGTTTTTACTATTTTCGCCATTTTTATTCGCCAATTAAAACTCACTCTGTGACACAAAGGTTTTGACAAACTAAAAATACTTAACCTGAGTCTAGTTATCCTCCCAATATTTATAAATTCAAACTGGCCGAACCATGGGTTATTGTTAAAGTATTAATAATTTGGGTAAAACCAACAACCCTATCATAAAATAATAAAAACCTCATTTAAGTTAAAATTAGGAATTCCAAAGATTAGAGTATTGAGTCAGCCCCCGACTGATGATAAAGAATTTAGATATCAAATGGGTTAAAAATTTTGGAAAAGATGACCATAATATGCAGGTAAATCAAAATGTATCAAAAATATGCATTTTTTCAAAAAAAGGACAAAATATGCAAAATAGCATGTATATGCAATTTGCATATAATCCGCGCTTTAGTGATGATCTTGCTGGTGTTAAGAAGATTAATCAATTTAAAATTAAAAGGGAATCCCATGCGATGGGTCAAAAATGCTGACGTTAATGTTATGGTGTTTTATATCCTGTTTTTGTTTGTTTTCGAAGATTCGTAAAGGTTGGTGGGAGTTTTTTTTTTAAACGTTTTATGTCAAATCTTGCTCTACTCTCTGTCTCGTCAAATGGAGCGTTCGCCAATAAAACTGTATTTTACATATACAGGACCTTTCTACTCTCTTGGAGTTCAGAAAGTTGGAGTTTGAAATATGATAAATATTTTTCTAGTGGTTATTTTTAATTTATATGTTTGAGGATATTTGGTTGGTATGTTTGGCAATCAAGTGTATCAAATTAGATTGACACCTAGTGTGGCTATACATAGCTATATTGAGTGATGTGAATCTATAGATATAAACAAATCTTTCTATTTTATTTGTTAATTTTTTTCATAACCACTTTTTGTCTAGATTGGAACTTTCTGTTAAATACTTTAATTTAAATATTAACTAATTTTCTCGCCAACTAAAACCATTATTATTGTGAACGATTCATGTCATGGACCTGAATGCTGGATGCGGGTGACCTTTGACCCGAAACCCTAGATTTGGGTCACGCTGCCTGGACAGTTAGCCTATAAAATGCAGTTGCAGCTGCATACTCGAACAAAAAGCTGCATTTTGTTGGATACCTTTTACGCCTCTAAGATGTACGTTCTTAAGTTTTGGATTACCTGCCTATTGTGTAGCTTTGTAGTATAAAAAAAGTGTTTGAAGCTAGAGGTTTAAAAATTTAATTTATTTACTATAATATCAAAAAAATCACATTGTACCAGTATTTTCTTGCAAGCGATAACTGGGGATTAATAAAATAGAAGAGTAAAAATTACGTTTTTATGACCGTTTTATGATAGAAAACAATTTTTAATTTGAAAGACGACATCTGCTACAAGGTATAAAGTATGAAATAAATCTAAAATTACATCATAAGATTAAATAATATAATAGAAACAGAGCATTATATTTACAATTACAATACTCGAGTGAACTTTCGATATGTCATATTTATGCTCCGCCTCCCAGAGATATAATATCAAATGTTTAATTATTTGTTAAGCGTACCCCTAAGACGAACTCCATGTATAGGGTGTCCAGATTTCGGTGTGATTGCAGGGTATTTCGGCTATTATAAGAGATAGAGGCGTACGGATTCCGCGAAGATTTTTCATCAGGGCGAAATTCTTTTTTCTCTCCATTTTTGGACCCCCTTGTATTTCAGTTATCTTGTAATTTACAACTAAAGTAAAAACTGATATTAGTAGGCATTTTTACGTAGAATCTAGTGGTGTAGTTAGATTTTTGTCAAATTTAATATTTTTCACGATATGAACCAAACATATGTTTTTTTTCTTACGAAACACCCTCAGTGTTTTTTGAATTATTAAAAAGGAAATTCTGTGGCTATAACTAAAATTACCTATTTTTAAATTATAATTGCAATTGATTTTCTCTTAATATTCCAGCACTGCTGATAAAAGCCTCGTCCGACCATATTATTTTGTTTGTATGTTTGTTTGTCTTTATATTTTGTGACAAACATTTAATCGTCGCTTTCCATCGCCAGGATGCTAATTATAAACTAATTTTAATTTATGTGGCTTTAATTTATGTCATAATTTTTTAAACGAAGTTTTATAAAGAATCCAAATGTTATAGGCATGGTTTGAATTTTAAAAAATATTGCTTGATATGGTTGCCTTCTTTTAGAGTACCTAACGAAATAATATAGCATAATAGCAGCAGGTAAATAAAAAATTAAACCAAAATACCTTTCTAGATACTTTTCAGACGCCTGATCACAAGCATATCATACATTTAGCTATTTGTAAAATATACATTTAGTTCCAAATTTTTATATAAAATTAATAAAGGACGGATAAAACATTAAAACTCAATAATAAAAAAGCTAATAACTTTATATAATTATAGTAAAACTTACATGTTGCTGTATATTAAAAAAAAAAAAATTAGGTATGACTGACGGCTACCTATCTTTATTCTTTTGTTTATAAAGTCTTTATATCACGGCCAAATATGCGAAATTCAATTTTAAAATTAAAAACATCAATTTAAGGTCTAAAAATATATAATTATTATTAAGTATTTTATATTTTTGAAAAACTCTCATCCGACATATTTTAATGATTTAAAAACATAGAGGATGTTCCATGAGAAAAAGCATAGTTTTGGTTCATAACTCGGGGAATATTAAATTTGACACAAATCTAACTACACCACTGGATTTTACGTTAAAAGGCCTACTAAAATCAGATTTTACTTTTGTTATCAGTTACAATATAAATAAAATAAGGGAGGGGCGCAAAAATGGAAAACAAAGAATTTCTCCCTCTATGTCAAAAACACAGAGAGCCATGCAAAATCTTCTGGTGTCGTCTTTTGTTTCATCAAAAAGTAGCGGCACTTCGCAGTCCCTATCCTAATAATAGCCGAGATACCCTACAGTTACAACGAAATCCGAATACCCTGTATAGTGTTACAAGTTTAAATAGGTTTTTTCGCGGAGGTCTCGAAAACGACAATAGATGATTTGGTTACAGCAAAGTCGAATTTAATGACTTGCCATGTGCTGGTTAAAAAGTAAGTGACAAACTAGTGCCACCAGATATGTCATCACCTGATTAGTTGATTGTATAATCCTGGATTGCAATTTAGTTGTGTTCAGCGATGAGTCCAGACTCTGTTTGATAAAGTATGTCGCTTTGCAAAAGTATGAAAGAGGCAATAGCCAGTTGTCGCGCTCTATCCACAAAATGTTACAATCGACTATCAAAACATATGACGAAAACAACAGTAGACTGATGGTCCGAAAAATAACATCATCTAGCTAGATCCTGGGCATGCGTCACCTGGTCAAAGACATGCGAAGGCAACGCTTTGCCTTCTAAGAAACTAAAAGCTATTAGGACTTCTGCAGGACAAGAAAATAGGCATACGCAACGGTACCACAGCATGTAGGCTTTGCAGGAAAGATTCATACATGATATGCAAAACTGCAATGCGTTGACATTAGTGATGAGCAAAGCAAGACCAAGACCGGGCTAGTCTTGGTCTTGGTCTTGGTCTTGGTCTTGCAAGGCAAAGGAAGGTCTTGGTCTTGGTCTTGGTCTTGCATCACCCGGTCTTGGTCTTGGTCTTGTTGCAAGAGTCTTGCTGGTCTTGCTTTTTTGGTAGTAATAATTTAAACTAAGTAATTTTGATTAAAATAATTTTCTTTAATACTTAAAAATAAATAAAGATGGAAACTATATTTTCTGCAATAAAATTATAAAATATGCCAATTTTAACCTTACACATACGTTTGAATTATTTTATTAAAAAAAAAAACATTTTTTAAATGTAGGGGCTTATTTATTTATGCTTCATTTTTAGTTGAATTGAAACACAACTTGTTTTTATACAAAAACATTTTAGTGATAAGAATTATATATTAAAATTTTCTTTAAGAAGGCCTATAAAATTAAAAGAAATATAAAACTATGTACTGTGTGAGCAGAAAAAAACTTTTAATTTCAACCAGATGTGAAATTTTCGTGAAAATGATTCTAATATGTAAACATTGGTTTCTAATTAAAAAAAAAGTTATTCGGAAATCTTTTCAGTTTATATAAGCTTTTTATCTTTAAATTAGTCAAACATTTGCCGTAAAAAGTTTGTACAAAGACTTCATAAATATTCTGCATATACAAGGTGGCTCAATATTGTGACAAAGCTCGATATCTCCAAAACCCGGTGAAAAACTGAGTATGAAAAAAATATAGAAAAAAAGGGCGTAAAATGTAAAATTTTTTTCTATTCCAGAATTTTCCGAAGAATCCACTGCCAAAATATAAAATTTATGAAAAAAAATCCATTTAAAAAAAATCACCACCCTGTATATCATGCTGTTAAATTGTTAAACCGTCATATAGAAACAATGTCAATGTAGATAATTTTTAAATATAATTTTTGGTTTTGATAAAAATGACGTCATTATTATTCTTTTAGCATTGTTTTGCCTTTTACGTCAAAACCGAAAGTGATATTTAAAATCCATTTGTATAAAAATCACTCCTATATGACATGAAAAATTTATTCTTTATTAATTCCTCTCTTTTTCATTTATATATTAGTTTTAAGAAGCAATCTAATGGTGCCACTTCTTACAGTGTGAAACAAAAATAATTTTTTTCTGGATTTTGAAAATTTTTGATCCATCCTGTAAGTGGCATCACTAAATAGCTAATTTAAAAAAAAAACATTAGATATATGAAAATTATTTTCAGCTTCTATAACTTTTGTACCCCTAGCTTTTCTCTGTCGTGAACGGTTTCGGAGATATCGTGCTTTGTCGGGCCATTGAGTCACAACCCTATTATTTTTAAAACATGTTATTGAATTTACTCATAATCGTTTTTAAAGAACTGTATAAAATAACAAAGTGATCAATTTAATGATTATTTAATTAAAGAAACCTGTTATTCATTAAATAACCCCTTTTTTGGCAGTTCTCACCAAATTTTTTGTCATTTCTGTATGAAATACCTCTGCATATTGAATATAAATAGTGAATATTATAATATTTTAAAAAAAGTTGCAGAAGTGCAAGAGTCTTGCAGGTTGGTCTTGGTCTTGCGTAGTCTTGCACTCCTCGGTCTTGGTCTTGGTCTTGCATATCCCGGTCTTGGTCTTGGTCTTGAAAGGAAAAGGCGGTCTTGGTCTTGGTCTCGGTCTTGGTCTTGCTGCAAGACCAAGACCGGTCTCGCTCATCACTAGTTGACATACAAAAGACACATACTGTTTGGAGAAATCCTCTTCCGTAGAAACATCTTGAAAGTAATCTAACTAGACCTAATTAAGGGGAAATGGACATTTATAATAAAAAAGGTGGGCACTATATGCCAATAGGTAACCCTTCAAGTAATCAACCAACCAACCTCTTGGTAGAAGCTGTATTGTTAAGATATGTCCAACATTGCAATACTTTTAATATGTGTTGCTTTTTCATGGCACCTGGTATGATATCAATAATGAAAATATATGCTATTTGAAGTATCGATAAATCCACCCATCCCTATCCACAAGTCCTTATCTCCGATCTGAATTAATTAGCTAGATACAATAATAAATCCATCTTGTTCGGGTGTTTTCGGCTACTGAATGTCTGTCAGTCCTCAAGATAACCGTATAAACATAAATGATTAATTATTGTTTCCATTTTATTTTTAGAACATAAACTCGCACTTTTCTCTACAGGCCTATTTAAAATAACTCAAGTCGCATTTAAAAATAAGACGGAAAGTCAGCCATGTTGCCGTAGGTCCTAAATAGATCCAGAATACTGCATGCTGCATTAACAAAAACGGGTCTTATGTGCAATTTTTTGAATTAAGAACTATAATATAATATAAGCAAATAATGTATCTTATGCTACATACAGAAATAATGATAAATGAGTATATAATTCGTTTAAATTTTGTCAGAAAAGTATCTTAAGGTCCTATGAGAATCAGAACTTATTCATTAAAACATATTTTTAAATTAAATTGAGCCAGCCAATAGTATTTACGGTTAGAATTCTGTTAAACTGTACAGACAAAAATGTTAAAAGAAGGATTACTTGTTGTAACTGTGCTTTTTTTCGAACAAGTTGACCACTGCCTCTGCTAGTGTTAACTAAACCATTTGTGATAGGGCCAATTGTGCAATTAGTAGCAGCAGTTGGGGATACTGGTTTGATGCTCGTTTAATCCTCACTTGTCTTCTTGTGACCCTTTTTACCAGCCCATGTTGTGCTTTCAGAATCTTTACCAACTACTGCTTTTCTTATCAGTCACTTTGATTTTAAGTGATTTAGTCCAGAAAACTTCGCAATTTTTTCCTAATGCATAGATTTGCATGAAATTTTGGAATTAAGCTTAACTTTTCAAAATCTAATAATATATTATGCCGATGGGCGCTCTTTATTTTTTAGGGGTGAAAACTACTCTTTATTGCTAAAACCTATAAAACTATACATTAAAGCTTAAGTTTAGTAAGATTTGACTCGAGTAAGTTGAAAAAGTAGTATTTTGTTTCTTTGAAGCATTATTTGAAATATTTCAGCCCTTTAAAAGCAACCCTTATGATTAAAAAGAAAAAAATATCCTAAAAAAAGAATATCTTATCACAGTGTTTTGCATAAAAATTTGGGATTGAGCTTAACTTACTCTCCTCTTTAAAATCTGAATTATGGTGAAAACTACCCCTTATTGCAAAAACTTTCAGGACTTTCATATTAAAGCTTAAGTCACATAAAATTAGGCTCACATAAATTAAAAAATAAGTATTTAATTTTTTAAAACAATATCTAATATATTTCAACTGTTGAAAATCAACCCTTATTATGATTTATTATAAAAAAATTGCTTACCCTAGAAAAATTAACATATTGTCAAAGAGTTGTAATTAAAAAAATCTGACAGCTCAAAAGTATTGCTAATTTAATGTTGTATTTTTTTAATCCCTTACAATGCCAAAAATAGTACAAAACCGCAGATTTAAAAAAAATGCATGTAATCGCTTTTAAAATGCTCCACACAATTGGTTTTTTAAGCCTAACTCCTTCAGTTTTTGTGATAAAAAGTTCTTTAAAAAAACCATTTTATTGGTTTTTCCTAAGAGCTACAAGGTCCTATATATTAAAACTGTTTAAAACCCTTACTTCATTAGAGGGGTGAGTTTAAACGGCTAAAACAAGGTAGTGCTCGTCTATACACACGCGTTTTAAACGTTTATATCTCACTTAATTTTTGTCATACAGTAAATTTTAAAAAAGCAAAATGTTTGTTATTTAAAAAGCTACAATTTAATACTCCAGTAATTTATACGTCTCCCTTAGTTTTTGAGTCATTTTGAAAAAAAATCATTTTTTATTAAAATTCTGAAATTTGGCTTTTACTTGCAGTTTCATTTTTTTAAAAATTATTTAATTTAAATCGGTTAAAATTTTATAATGTACTTATAAATAAAGAGAATTAAAAAAGGGCTACGACTTATTTTAATTAGGGTGGTAGTTAGGTGGTTGTTTTCGAAGATTTTTGCACTCAAAAAATTTTGATCTAACCTTATTTTAATCATAACTCACTCAATTTTTATGATATACACGTTTTTTTTTAAGAAACTTTTTTGCAAATGCTTCAAAAAAATTATTATTTATTTTCCTTGAAAAATACGTAGATTTTGCGTTATTTGCCTTTGAAACTCTGAAATTTTGTGTTTGATGAATAACAGCTAATCTTTAACAAACCACAACTTGGTTTGTTTTGATCTCACAGCAATTACAAAAAAAAAAAAAAACATTTTATTTCTTTTTTTTTCAAAGCTGCAATTTTGTTATTTACAGTTTTTTTTGATAAAATGCATAGTTATCGAGTTATTTCCAAAAAACCTATTAAAAACGTTGATTTTATCGACGAAAAACTCCGACTTTCGATCGCGAATAACTTGAAAAGTATGCATTTTACAAAAAAAATGCATAGAACATTTTTTGTTTAGAAATCATTCTTCTATGGATTCCTGTGGTCAACATATATTTAAAAAAAATCCACCCCCGAAATGGTTTGGCAACCACCCCCAAGGTAAAGGCGCCCTTTGGCATGAAATAGATTTTGATCCTTGGACTATTCGCTACCTACTGTCAAAATTTCAAGTCATTCTATACAAATTGAGAGGCAAAATGGTTCGTTTTCTGGACTAATTGTCAGTCCTCATAGAATGCTTCCAACCTTGATTATCAAGACATCCAATGTTTTCTGCCTTAATAAACTTTTTTAAAGATCTGAGTAATTTTTCGTCTTGGCAACTCCCTAAGCCGGTTATTCATTATACCTAATTGAGTATTGTGTCTTCTTAGTCTGCAATATTCGACGAGTTTTCAGTTTAGTTCATAACACTCCCGTTTTGTCCCTGTGTACTGTTCCCAGGGACATTTTGTGGCAGTTTATTATTAAGTTTCTCTCTTATATCTTTTTGATTTACTAACCTCAACCGCCTTCGCTTCTAACTTAATGTTTGATTTGCAAATTTTATTGCTTTGAAATCTAAAAGCTAGAGTTTTTTCCTCCTCCTCATTTTACTCTCTACGTAAGTCTCTCTTAAAATTTAAAAATATAATAATTAATCTTTATTTTTTATTGGAACCGCAATGACCTGAACTGACCGCAATGTATACTAATTAAATAAAAATTATGTCAAATACGTGATGTCTTATTAAAAAACTGTTAGCACAATTTGACTTATCAAAAAAGGTGCGCTGGGTGATTTATCATGCATAAATTATTGGTTACTATGTTGCTCCAAATATTATTATGAACATTGTGTGTATAGAGTGTGTCACGATTATGGGCCGTATATGGAAAAGTAGTCAGAAAAAAGATCTGGGAATTTATATTCAGGTTTATCAATACACTTTTTTTCATGGAAACTTTCAGATATAATTTAAAAAAATATATATTAAATAAAACACCTTTTTTAGTCGAATTTTTGGATTCGACCTAAAAATTGTAGGTTTACATAATGTATTACACTATACGCCCAGAGATCAAAACTTGTTCAAAGAAGTTAAGGAAGGTTTTAAAATATATTTAAAACAGACCAGATGACTCATTCAACAAAAAAGATGAAGACGAAGAGATTTGGCGGCAACCCGATATCCCTAGCACGGTTGGAGACATCATCTGATGGTTCCAAAACCGAGCAGGGAACTGGAGCGGGCGTGTACAGTGAAATGAGGAATTCAGAATTTTTCATTCCACTAGGAACACACAGTTCTGTATTTTAAACAGAAATATATGCTTTACTGCACTGTGCAAAAGAAAATAACAGGAGGGCTTATAAAAACAAGCGGATCTGCATAATAACAGGCAGCCAGGCGTCACTTTGGGCACTAGTAACGTCTAGGCTGACATGGGAATGCCAAAAAAAACTGGAAGTCCTGGGAGAACGCAACAGGGTAACTCTCCTGTGGGCACCAGGACATTCAAGAATAGAAGGCAACGAAAAAGCGGATGAGCTAGACATGGATCATCCACACCATAATTTGGACCAGAACCTGCCCTTGGAGTGACTAAAACCACAGCACGAGGACAAACCAGGAAATGGATCCGAAACAAACACGAGAAATACTGGGAAAAACTCAGTAGATTAAGACGTGGAAAAAGCTTCATAAGGGGCCCATCCAAAAGAACAAAGGAAGAACTGCTCAGACAAAGTAGAAAAAGACTTCGCATAACAGTAGAGTTGCTAACAGGGCAAGATAACCTAAAAAGACACCCACACAAGATAGGCTCATACAATGGCGACCGAACTTGGAGAATGTGCGACGAGGGGGAAGACACAGCCTAACATATACTGTGCGAATGTGAAGCGTTGAATTACAAAAGACAGGTATTATTTGGGCAACCAAAAATGAGCCCACAGGAATATATCAACCAACCAGTCTCGGGGTTATAGAGACTGTAGAAGGAACAAGACTAATGGAAGGATTGGTATAAAAGATAATGGGAGATTAGGCACAAAAAGCCCAAGACGCTGCGCTGCCTCCGGTAGTGAATCAAGACGGCTTTCAGGAAGAAGAAGAAGAAAATATATTTAAAAAAATACCTTCACACGTCAAATTTGAAAATTAAGGAACTGAAATCGAACTTTATATGAATTAGCTAACCAGAAGAACAATAAACAAAATTAATACTTTAACCTAGCAAGCTTGTCATTAAAAACCACATGTCATATATTATTTAAATAAACATTTACATACAAATTCTGGCCCACGCACTTCTGCAAACTAGATAATCTTTGGCGTAAGTTATGATTTTGACATTCAGCTGTATTAACGTTTTTTTATTATAGCTTATTACTTAAATATCTTAGTATAGGTATAAATCCTAGATTTATGATTTATTTACATTACAATACACCCAATAATATTGATTTATGTTTATGTCTTAACATAGCTTTAGATATCGCAATATAATATAAAATTGTCAGTATCGGATTTTAAAAAACTTAAAAAAATTATTGACAATATATACAGAAGATTCTTATGTAATAGTGTAGAGTAATGGGTTTCTCGCAGTTAGGATCTTGGAAACTGTAAAAGATATGAAGAAAATTAAATTGAGGCAAAGTTGCGAAATTTAGACACAGTTGGGATATTTAAATGTATTCGAAGTTTTGGAGATTTCTGTGAAACTCCGAATCCCTAGAGTTTTAATTTTATTGTTATCTGGCGTTATTTGAGTTTGACATGCATGTATGTAATATTATTGGAACTGCAGCATATTTACATATGATAGTCTATCCGGGTTTTCCAAATATAAAATTTTGTAGGCTTATGTATGTAAATTTGTAGGTATGTTTGTATGTATGTTTGTTCACACATTTCTCCAAAACTATTACTCGGATTGTGGCCATTCTTTTTATTATTGGCTTATATTTACTTCCACGTAGAGAATAGTAATGATTTTATTAAAATCGGTTTAGTAGTTTTTATGATATGGACTTATAGTACGTGTAAGTGTAATGGCTTGGTTTATTGATACAATCTTCGGGTGTGGTGTCGTCTCTCATCTCAAAACCTTGGTCAAATTTGAGTGCATGTAGGAAAATTACTGACAAAATCTTTAAATATTTACAACAGCACTATTACTTCTTATTACAAATAAAATATTCCAGGTTTTACTTAAAACTAATAATTACGCAACATAAAGGTAATTTTAAAAAATAACGACTTAAAAATATTAACTATTTAAAACATATTTATGGAAAAGTGTGATACATGATTGAATTAGGAATCCAAGGAAAGTTTTAGTTAAATAAAAATGCAGGTTCGTATTTACAATAGTAAAACTAATGATGATATTTATAATAGAGGGATGACAAAATTAAATTATTTTTTTTGTATATTTTTAAATAATTCCAGGAAACAATAAAATCCAAACTCGGTGTCTTTGGTTATTTTCGAATATCTCAGAAACTACGTTTTAATAAACTCTAAATTAGTTAACGTACCTTCATTTAACCTTCTTCGTATTTCTTGCAGTTTCCGAGATCACAGTGGTGAGACCCGAATTAGATACACGGTGTACAGGGTGCCCCATATAGCGGTATTGTTTATTAAAAAGCAAGCAAATACCTACATCATACAAAAATGTTTATAATTTTAATTTTTATAGAATACAAGTGTCTTTAAACCTTGTTTTATTTTACATGTACGAAATATGCCGTAGTTTTCTTTACACGATGTGTTACCGTCAAACTAATTGTATTAGTAATGGTTTAATTTAATAATAAATAAATTGGAATAGCAACACTACAATGTATATTTTTAATTGCGGATACAATTTTCCTGCTTTTAACCAAAATAGAAATAACATCATATATTTAAACAGCGACAGCTGCAAAGATTTATTGACTAAGGTACCTGTGTTTCTTTTTATCTTTGCCCTTGGCCTAAGTTGAAGAACATATTATAATGTGTATATTTAGCTGTACATTCCTGAGGCAGATTAAACACATTGTGTGAGGGAGTTTTATTCTAATAACCTAATACATCATTGTGTCACTACCAACATTAGGTCCTCTAAAGGTCGTCATAAAAATCGGTATTGTTAAATTTATTTGCAGACCTTTTCACACTTTTTTTTGGGTGATTGTCGTTACCAACGTTACTTTAATTTAGTTGAGCGCGAAGCCACTAATGCACAATCTCTGCATCATCATCGTCTGGAAATTTGAGCCGCACGAGGGCTGTTTTAGCGGCCCTAAGAGATAATTGATCTGCAGTATAAAGTGGATGTGGAAAAACCTTTCTATGCATTTTTTCGTTAACATTTATAGTCAATCTGGCAGTATGGTGTCAACCGTTACCAATTACCACGCATCATTTTGATTTTGACCACTGGTCCCCGCACTTTAGGCTAGCACGTTTATGCGTGAACACTTCCATAAATTGGCGCCAATAATTGAAATTTAAATACAATATTGTATTAGCCCGTGAACCAAGGAAGTTTAAAGGTGTATGGAAGCCCAATACTGTAGAACAAAATTGTCCAGGCGTGCAGGGCAGCGGGAATAGGGGGATTGAACCCGCGGAGTTTGCGCAATGAATAGTAGGTCAGAGCCGGACTTCCATAATTCTTTGTTACTATCTATAAAGTTGACATCATCAAATGTCAGTTTCAAGCATTCACTGTTTTTTTTTTGCACAAAATTGTTGGTTATTAAACGATACTACCATAGAATATTTAAAATTATTGTGTAATATTGGGTTTTATATCATCTTATATAATATGAAAAGAAGCCTTCTATTTAAATGGTCGATATTTTTGTGAGTTTTGTATTTTTACCAAAAATCTTTGTAAATAAATAAAAACACGATTTTTAAAATAAATTTCAAACATTGTATGATAGTTTCATGTACTTATCACCAATTTTGTCATAAAAGAAGGGCAAGATAGTGTAAATAAGTTTAATCTAATCCTGGATATTCTGGTTGTACATTAAAAAGTGACTGCTTTTTAGGCATATACTTTTCACTAATAACAAACATTCATGAAACAGAATAACAGTGGTTAAAAATGTTTATTAACCTTTGGTACCTCGGTATCCATTGTAACAGTATCCGTTAAATATTATGTGTCTACAGTATGTCGAGCTTAAAAAGTTGATAATGTAAGTTTAAGAAACCGAAAATCTAATTTATTTTTAAACAAATACAGAAAAAGCAAAATTGTACTTTCTTTCATTCAATTAGAGGGACCTGTATATATTAAAATTTGCCTGGTCTGCCCAGTAATTAATAATTTTGATCCTTTAAAAGAATATACTAAATTATTAAATGAATTAAAAGTACCTAAATGTAAACCTAATTTCTTTTTAATAATCCACAAAAATTCACAAACATTGTGGAAATCATCTAAAAGATAGTTAAGATTGCCTTACTTTTCTCACTGCTATTTTCTATGAAATTTTCATTATTCTATTATTCATAATTATTGATATATTATTATTTTTCCGGTTACCTAATTTAAATATAAGAAATACTTACCTAAAGTAAAAAATGCCGGGTATGTTACCCTTGGATTTGCAAGACAAAAGCATACAACCTCTAATCATTTTGTTACGATATTATAAGTAACAAACAATAAACACAAAATTTTATCAGTGTGATCAGTCAGATTTATCAGTGTGTAAGTAGGGAACGCATTAAATTATTTCGTTGAATTTTGTTATTGCGCAGAATCGGTGGGGCCAACTCTGACAGTTATTTTTATACTGGGCTGGACATTTTTTGATCGAATGGGCCATAGCATTGGGCTTCCATACACCTTTAAACTTCCTTGCCGTGAACGCACGCTTCTTGACCTAAATGCCTTAGAATCATCCGCGTGTAAGCACGTTTACCGTCCCTAAGCTCAAAGCTGGTTAACACGACTCCCGTTCTGAAAGGATTAAAAAAAATTAATGAACAAACTATTATAAAAGAAAGACTACCATATTGTAGTGGACCTTAAAAAGATGAAGTAGTAGAGTTGGTGAAAGTCGATAAAAATATCTTGAGGGGAAACCCTTCTTTATCCTTAGTTACAACAATCACAAACGAAAATTCGTTTCTCGAATGGGTTCTATCCACTCGCAAAAATGTCAAATAGAAAATGTTAAAAATAACACTCGAATCCAAATAAATTTTCTATGGATGTGATTTTAAAGCGACATTTTACTGATGTCATACGCGACACTGTGTATTCGAGATTGGAGAATAGATAGCAAGAGGGCAGTGTTCCCAACTCTCAAACATTTATCTCCCTAAAGCCCCAATCAAAAACTTCCAAAATCCTCACAATTACTAGGAATTCCCCCCTTAAAAATTTTATAATTTATAAAATAAATAATTAAATATTTTTTGATGATTGAGATTTAATGATTTTGACCAAATTTGGTATACGGGGATTTTTTGGGGCGCTGATTAAGAATTTGAAAAAATATTTTTCGGCAACGTTTTCTTTTCGAGATATTCATTATCAAAGTTGAAAATCAAACTAACCTCATTTTCGCTATATTCCCTCTTCTTTTTGTAGAACAAAATACAATAGAAAATGAATATCATTGGCTAGATTGGATTATCCCAGGGCCTATACTATTACACCTTTATTTTGCTTAATTTAACATTTGAAAAAAATAAATATTTGAAGTTATAAAAATTTCTAAAAATACCCCTAAAAATATAGCACCCCTAAAAAAATCTCATCGCACTTTTTTCCCTAAATTTGGGGAAAAACCCCTAAGCAAGAGGGGAAACACTGACTGCATTTTATGAAAACCCGCCAGACATAAAACTGTTGCTATTAGGAAATGCGAATTTCGAGAAATCCGTTTCCCACACTATAGCCCAGATTTGGCTTTAAGTGACTAAATTCTAGTTTGCCAAATTAAAATCAAAACTACGGGGAAAAACGTATCTGTGACAAAGAAGCTTTAGAGGCTTCTTTTGCAGTCAAAAACGAATTCTATTTTCTTGCTGATACATGCTTTCCACGCAATTATTAAATGATTAAATTTAGGGAGAATTAAACTAAAAACAATATTAACTTTTTTTCATTTAACCTTTAATCTAATTTAGACTGAAAACTTTTGCGACCGCCTACGTATGCTTATACTTTTGCACATTTTTCATTCTTTATATACCACATTAAGAAGATATATTTAGAACTTTGGGAACACCCTGTGTAAAATACAATTTTCCATTGGTTTCGTTTTATTTCTAGCCGATATTACCGTAAAACAATGGGGCGTGCTCAGGGTACATCCACGTGAGTTGGGGTGAACCTCGATAAAAGAAAATAAGTGGAGGGTAGCAAGAAGTATCCGGCGAATTTTAAGAGGGTGAGTCATCGCTGTAAGAGGGTTGCAAGATCGACAAAGAATGTTAGAAGGGATTTCAGGAAATAGGATAAAATAATAAAAGAAGTATAAATATGGATGTTTAATATCAGGGCTAACACTCATATGTATTTTAAATTCAGTTTTTTTAAAACTTTAAATCAGTGGTTCCCAAACTTTTTTCTATGGCGCCCCCTTTTTGAAAATATGAAGTGGTCGCGCCCCCCACTTCCTTCGACTAAACAGAAACATTCCTTTTACTAAAAAAGAGGCAATAATTTATAAACATGACATTTGAACACTTATTTAATCTAATGCGAAGTATGGTGCGGCATTGTCTTAGCAAGGAAATTCTTGGTTTTATCAAGGAAGTTTAAAGGTGTATGGAAGCCTAATACTGTAGAACAAAATTGTCCAGGCGTGCAGGGGGGTTGGCCCCGCGGAATTTGCGCAATGAATAGTAGGTCAGGGCCGGATTTCCATAATTCTTTGTTACTATCTATAAAATTGACATCATCAAATGTCAAATTCAAACATTCACTGTTTTTTTTATTTTTTTGCACAAAATTGTTGGCTATTAAAGGATACTACTATAGAATATTTAAAATTATTGTGTAATATTAGATTTTATATCATCTGATATAATATGGAAAGAATAGATGGCGCCACTTTACTGCCTTCTATTTAAATGGTCGATATTTTTGGAACTTTTGTATTTTTACCAAAAATCTTTTTAAAATATAAATTATAAATTTCAAACTTTATATGATAGTATTATGTACTTATCACCAATTTTGTGATAATGAGTTTAATCCAATCCTAAGATTCTGGTTGTACATTAAAAAGTGAAAATTTTTATAACTGCTTTTTAGGCATATACTTTTCACTAATAACAAACATTCATGAGACAGAATAACAGTGGTTAAAAATGTTTAGTAACCTTTGGTACCTGAGTATCCATTGTAACAGTATCCGTTAAATATTATGTGTCTACAGTATGTCGATCTTAAAAAGTTGATAATGCAAGATTAAGAAACCAAAAATCTAATTTATTTTTAAACAAATGGTATTGTCTCGAAAGTTGCCTCCTCTCCGATTTTGATCAAATTTGGTATACAGGGGTTTTTTGGGCGCTGATTACAAATCTGAAAAAATATCTTTTCGGCAACGTTTCATTTCCGAGATCTTCATCATCAAAGTTGAAAATTAAACTAACCTCATTTTCACTATATTTCCTTTCTTTTGTACACAATCTTGATTTTTACACTAAAGTGGCACACGATATTTTATAAACACCTTTTAAAACCTTGTATTTTTATTTATTTTACATCTTTTTTCCATTAAATTGCGAACTTTTAAGTTCAAAGGCAGCAGCCCTATTTGCTTAAAAAATAAAAGTGTAAAAAAGGTGTAAAATAAACATAAAAAAAAGTTTTTCAAAGATGATTGTGAAATATTGTGTGCCAATTTAGTGTAAAAATCAAGAATTTTGTGCAAAAAGAAGGAGGAATAGTGTAAATAAGGTTAGTTTGATTTTCGATTTTGATGATGAATATCTCGAAAACGAAACATTGCCGAATTTTTTTTTAGATTTGTAATCAGCGCCCCAAAAACCGTACCAAAATTGTACTTCCTTTCATTCAATTAGAGGGACCTGTATATATTAAAATTTGCCTGGTCTGCCCAGTAATCAATAATTTTGATCCTTTAAAAGAGTGTACTAAATTATTAAAGGAAATAAAAGAACCTAAATGTAAACCTTATTTCTTTTTAATAATCCACAGAAATACATAAACATTGTGGAAATCATCTAAAAGATAGTTAAGATTGCCTTACTTTTCTCACTAATATTTCCTATGAAATTTTCATTTTCTATTATTCATAATTGATATATTATTATTTATTCGGTTACCTAACGTTACGTCTTATAAGAAGCACCTAATTTAAATATAAAAAATACTTACCTAAAGTTAAAAAGACGGGTATGTTGCCCTTGGATTTGCAAGACAAAACCATACAGCCTCTAGTTATTTTGTTACGATATTATAAGTAACAAACAATAAACACAAAATTATAGTCACAATTTAATAAACATTCACTAAAATTAGAAGGTTTTGATCAATTCAAAAAACGGTACTCCGGCTCTCATAAAATTATAATGTGTTGGCTAACTTCACACTGATTTATCAGTGTGTAAGTAGGCAACACATTAAATTATTTCGTGGAATTTTGTTATTGCGCAGAATCGGCGGGGTCAACCCTGACAGTTATTTTCATACTGGGCTGGACATTTTTTGATCGAATGGGCCATAGCATTGGGCTTCCATACACCTTTAAACTTCCTTGTTAAAAGTACGCAGCGTAGGTCACTAGCAACATCAAGCCGGCACCGTTTTTTTGTTTAAATTTCCATTAAAATAAAAAAAATCTTTTCACATAAGTAGGTTGTCGAGAATGGTATGTAAACTTTCAAAGCCATTTCCGCTATTAAAAGATAGATGGGAAGATATGTTATCCAAAATGTAGTAATCACCAAATTTTTAAAGTCATTTTTTGCCACTGAGTCGTGTTTTTTGTCGATTGCTTGTTCTTGCATTTCTTCTGGAAGGATTTTTATATCAAAATTAAAATTACTTTAAGCATATTTATGTTCATCATTGTCATGTAAATTAAAAAAATATCGTTGGAATTCATTAAAGGGACTTTCTAGATGAAATATAATATATTTTGTAATCTCTTCGTTTTAGCAGTGTCGTTGCTATTCTCCATTAATAAATCCAATTTCGGAAATAGGAAAAAAAATGTTGATTGAACTTGCAAACGACGTTTCCATATATAAATCTTTTTTTAAATTTGAACTGATTTTTTGTTATTTTAAAAATAAAAATTTGTAATAATTTTTCTGAGCTCTCGCGCCCCCCTTGATGTCGCTTTGCGCCTCCCCAGGGGGGCGCGCCCCCCAGTTTGGGAACCACTGCTTTAAATTATTTATACTCAAAAAATGAGTACAATAAAACTTGTTTTCAGTTTTACATGTATTATTTATTTTGCTATTAGTTAACAAATTTTAAAAAGTTAATAATGTAGGACGCGGAGAACCAAAGCTGCTTAATGTCTTTAACAAGGAAGATGTATTAAATTTCTGGAGAGAACTTCTTTGGTTTTCTGTTTAACTGCACACCTTTAAGGTATGACGTCAGGAGTAAATTTGCAAAAGGCCTGTTTAAATAAGTATAATTTGTTTTGTTATGCAATTTTAGTTCATTTTAACGAGCTTCTGCAATATCTATTATATTTTATTTACCACAAGAACACGCAAAATCTTCAAGAACTAAGATAAAAAAATCGGTTAAAAATTTCTTGAACCTTTCTAGGAAGGCACTTCTACCCTAGAAAAAAATATTGGCATAGACAGAAAAATATTTTTAAGAAGTTCTATTAATTAATTTTTAACTTACTGTTATCTAAAACTACATTTTAGTATTAGTTTATTATAATCGACGTAGGTGTTTAAGAAATTACGATGTTTGGGTCAAAATATACTTTTTTGGAAAAGTGATAAAAGATTCCGAATAAAAACATATATATAAATAGGTCGTGATTTATTTTAGTTTTTTGGAAAGTTTGGCGCTTGTATTTTGCTAAAAATTACCGATGGAAAAAACCCCACATTGCCGCAACGTAGTATTTGTAAAACGCATAATTTATTTTCCATAATGTGTTTTTCTCTAATGGTATTGTATTTTTAAAATTTTCAGGTCATAACTTATAATTTTATTGTTTCTTTTAATTTATGCTTGCGGTCATATGATTTATGTAAATATATTTTTTTAATATTTGCTTACTTTTTGTACGCAATTTCATGTCCATGGTACAAAGTCTGAGCCACCACGAAGAAGTTGATATTTTCACTATTTATTTTAATTTTTTTTTTACTTCATCTAACCCATATTACTTATTTTCCACCAGTATCTTTACAAGAATTTTTGCCTTCGCTACTTTTATATTAAAATTAGGGTTGGAAAAATTTACTGTAAGTGATGATGATATAACTTTTGCACTTTTACAAATAAACACCACTTTTATATTGTTTTAAATTGTAAACATGTCTAAAAACCTTAGAATGTTGCCAATAAAAATACAAGCCTCATATTACGGTACCCCTGAAGCATGGGTAAGATTAATAAAAATGTGAAAAGTAACCGGGTGCGGAATTCGAATACTCTATGTTTGTACTGCAAAATCCAGTTTAAATTAAAATCCCATCTGCTCCCTTTCTCGAGAGTCACGAAAAATATAATTTTTTAAAATTTAAAAAAATTGAAGAAATAAGGAAATTTCAGGGTATAATTATCAAATCATTAACACAGAATTTATCATTATTTTTATTTATTTTTTAAATTTAGCACTTAAAACTGTTAAATCTATTATTCATAAAAAATATATTTTTTGAAATTAAAAAAAAATATTGGACTGAAACAGAAATTTTTTAAAACTATTTAATATTGCTTATAATTTGTTTATTTACCCTTACATAATTCATCTTTTTTATTAAAGTCTGCATAATAACATGAAAATGAAGAATAACTTATTAAAATAAAGTGAGGTTGTTTATGTTGTAACTACTTACAAATACATAAGTATATTTAGTATACATTAAATTTAAAAATCATTTTTAATTAATTTATGCATTTACATATAAATGTAAATAAATTATAAATATATGTTACAAAAGAAAAATCTGTTCAAATACGTTGAAAAAAAATGAACAACAGCTTGCTTCAGTCTCTTAGGATAAGATTCGTCAGACAGATTTATTTTTTGCAAAGCTTTGATTTGAGCTTTGAAATTGAAATTCCTCCCAAAAAATTATCAAGGTAAAGTTTTTGAAGGTAATCAGTGCAGGCAGTTGTTAAACGAATGCTGACAAACTTCAGGATCCTGACATCTACGGATATTATGGGCCCCTCAAACTAATACCATATAATAATATGTCGGCGTTCACAACAATGGACAAAATTGTGAACAAATATTTTTCTACAAGAATTGTGGATGTGTGGAGATAAAAAGGAATTGAATTACCTTATAAATGAATTACGGAATTCATTTGAAGCTACCGATGTTTCTATTACTCCTAAAATATACATTCTTCTGGTTTACTTAGTAGATTGTTTGGAATCGTTAAATGGAAACGGACTTGGTTTTTGGTCAGAGCAGGCTTGAGAATCCGTCCATATTTTTTTTACTACTGGAATAAATATAAAATAAATCTGTTAAGTGACAAATCTTATTCTAAGAGATTGAGGCAAGCTGTTCATTTTTCTTCTTAACGTATTTTAACAGATTTTTCTTTTGTAACATATGTTTACAATTATTTATATATACAGGTATATGTAGATGCATATATTAATTAAAAAATGTTCTTTTTTAAATTTAATGTATTAAAATGGATTTATTTAGTTAAATTATTTTTTTTTTTAAATAAATGATATATTTACCAGTTATGCGTGCTAAATTTAATAAATACATAAAAAATATGATAAATTCTATGTTTATGATTTGATAATTATATTCTAAATTAAATGTAAACTTTAATTTGTAAGGGTAAAAAATTAAATGCGAAAATTCACGAAATTTCCTTATTTCTTCAATTTTTCTATAAAATTTAAAAGACTTATATTTTTCGTGACTCTCGAGAAAGGGAGCAGATACGATTTCAATTCAAACTGAGTTTTGCAGTACAAACATAGAGTATTCGAACCCCGCGCCCCGTTACCTTTCACATTTTTATTGATCTTATCCATGCTTCGGGGGTACCGTGATATTTAGATAATAGGAACTGCTGTGAAAATCTAATACATACGCAATGCATTACAATAGCGGATTTTTTTAAATTACTCTATTATTTAACTTAAAAAAAAGCAATTTTATTTAAATGTATAAATGTGTTAATCAAAAGTATCTAAGTATCTAATGTGCGATTAAAGTAATATTTAACATGTTTTTATCCTATATCTTATGTATGGAATGCATATTTAACCCACTCTTCAGTAATCCCTAATTGTCCGGATTAAAGAAGTTGTAATGTATTTAATATTTAATTTCAAAACTATTTTAAAGTTAATTATTTTAAAAATATTCGCTAAAAATTAACACTACATAATTGCTGTTATTACGTCATAGAATATGATCTTTAGCTGTTTGTAAATTGCACTTTTGCACGTTTTAATAGTCCAAGTAACCCAAAAATAATTAGTTCCAAACGAAAATAGCCTGTTTATTTTAGGACACTTCAAAATGCGGGGCTGGCGAATTTTTATTGCGCGTCACCATATTTACATCCGATGTTATGAGTAATCCGATTTTAAAGATAGGTCTAGAGTTAAGCTGAAATGCAATTTTTAAATCATACTGTGAAATGCTACTGTGATATCAAAGTAAAGGCGCGTTTACACCAAAGTTGACAACTAAAAGTTGACAAAAGATTGTTTGTAGAAAACTAAAAGTTGCTTTTCTCAAATTAGAGCAACAAGTGGAAGATTTTTTGTAGAAAACTAAAAGTTGCTCTTTTCAAATTTAGAGAAACAAGTGGAAAACTTGTTGCCAAAGAATTGGCGCGAAAGGCTTAAGCACTAGATTCCCAGTTCCTTACTAGTTTTCTACAAGTTGCTTGAGCAGAGCGCTCAGCAACAAATCTTACACTTTTAGTTGTCAACTTTCTTTGATCTTTACCGACACTCCCGCGGAAAACCAAAATTTAGTGAAAGATTTGTCTCTCTACAAGTGGAAGACAAAAAAGTTGCTGTATTCTGTAGAAAAAGCAACAAATTGCCACAACTGTGGAAAACTTAGTGGAAGACTTTGGTGTAAACGCGGCTTGACAGTGACTGAAACATATGTGATTGTGGTGGGTAACTACTTTCTGCATGACAGTATTCTTATGTATTTGCAAACGTGCGATAGCTTAAAAAATACCTTTAGTTTTAATGGCCTTATCTCGTGCCAGCTATTTATAAGAAAAATAAGCCATTGTAAGGGAAGAAGTATAGGAAATATTTTTTTTTGTTAAAATACATTTGGTAAATAAGCCAAATTGGATCCAAAGATGTATATTACTTTTTATAAATAAATGGAGCGGTTTTAGGACCCGGATTCATCACTTGCAGGGCCCATAAGGCATCGCCGAACCATATTGACGATTAGAAAAACTTTTCAACAAATTTATTTAGGCCTACTAGATATTAAATACGTAGATGCCAACATTACACAACAACGTTTAAACCAAAAGGTATTTTTCGCGACTAACTAGAAGTTACTACATGATTAGTCTCGCTAAATCGTGGTTTAGTGAGTGAGGTCAGTTGTGACGTCAAAACAAGTTACAATAAAATCGTCGCGAAAATGAAAATTATTACCCACCAAAAACTCCGTTTCATAAACTAAACACAACCCCATTGCTTTTCTGGTGAATTCCCAAGACCTGAAACAATAAACAGTTAGAGCGATATTCCAAGATAAAGATGTCAAAAGACGGCGATGTCACAAATCCTATATGTAACCACACCAATAGGTCCATATTTCTATTTCTGATTTTACAAATTACTGGTCGGTAAGTGATTACTTACGGATCAAGAGTCGGTAAGTATTTATTTACCGAACAGTAATTTGTAAACATCACTGACAGATGACAGAATCTAACCAGTAAAGTTGCAATATAACTTGAGCGTGCAAAAAAGTATGTAACTGAGCCTTTTGTAAACTAAAACAGATGGCAATTCCCAAAAATGTTGTCATAGTTGTGGTTAGTTCAGAGTAGGGATGCGACATCGATGTTAAACATCGATGGCAACATCGACACCTGACCATCGATGGTAACGATATATCGAACATACAACATCGATGTTTTTCTAACATCGATGGTATGATGCGATGGTTAGTTCATGGTCTATTAGCATTATTAGCATCCATAGCGTACCGCCAACTTCAAAGGCGCCGCCAAGAGCCGCGACACTATGATCTTTTAGCGGAGTACCGCTCGGCTCGATTCGGAATCAAGAAAGATTCATTATCAGGGATGGCTACTTATTTTTATCTAATAAATAATAATACTAAATTATATTAATTAATTACATAATATAATTCAATAATATTATTTATATTAATTTTTATACAAAATTGCAGGTAGTATGTTACTGTGAAAGTACGAAAATGGTTGAAAGTTGTTATTCACCGGTGAATGTCAAATATTAAAAAAACTGAACGAAAACCAATCAAAACTAACAATTTTGGTGCGTTCTGGTTAATACTCATAATTTTGGTTAGTTGTGGTTTGCTTGGTTCAGTTTTTTTTTTTTTAATTTTTGACATTCACCGGTGAGTGTCGACATTCATCAATTTCGAACTTCCACGGTAACATATACATAAAGTGCGAGATTCAGTTCGCTTAAAGCAGTTTTAAACGTATATTTAAAATTTTTGTACTTTTTTTAAAAAGACTTCTTGAATCTTATATAACATTTAATTATTATTTATTCATATATAAATGGGCAAAACCTTTATGTCTTTACCAAACTTTAGGTAACAAAGAAAGACACATCATAAAAATTTTTAGTAAATCCTTAAGATTATTTGTTTTTAAAACATTGTTACTTTTTTTACCTTTGCAAAAAATATCGATGTTAGAACGCAACATCGATGTTATCATCGATGTTTTCGATACCTGACCATGGATGGCAAAACATCGATCATCGATCAACCAACCGTCGATGTTTTTAGACCATCGATGAACATCGCGCATCCCTAGTTCAGAGGATGTAGTTATTTGTCAATGTTTGTAATTGTATTACCGCGTTGTGGTGAATTGCAGTTCTACATGTTTCTGCACTGGGACTTATTGAGGAAACTGGGGAAAAATGGGTTAAACATTCAAAAACTCGCCATTCACTGTACCTACCATTTAGAGTTTATGGGGTGTATAAGCTTTTCTGAAAATACAAAACATGGTCATAATTTGTTTACACTGTGTCACCCTTTATTTAAATTCCATGCTTGATATAATTAGAATTGACGTTTCTTTTATTATTTAATCACACTTTCTAAAAGTACCAAAAAACCTCTGTCTTTTTAGCAGTACTGATCCCATATTAATAAATGTATTTTTTAAAAACACCAAAAAAAAGATATAATAGAATAGTGTTTTAAATAAATATTCTAGATACGTATGCAAATTAGGTATACCTATTAAAAACACATTTAATTGATATTAATTAAAATAGCAAGGTTAGTTTAGAAAAAAATGCGTATCTGTAATAGAAATAATAATTTATGTTAAGTAATTTAATCCAATAAAAATACAGTTTGATGGCGTCTACGAACTACCCACTGTGTGTTTATTTATTAATTACGTTCTCACATAACAGAAAATGCTTCTATGACACCCCAACCAATTTTTTAAATTGTACAGAGTTTTACCCGGAACTTGTTTGGTCATTGGCACATATCAGCCTCTTTTTAACTTACTTATCTTGAGTCTGTTAAATATTTAATTTCTAGGTCGGTACGAACTTAATTTGAAACAAAATTATATCTACCTTGGTGAAGCAGAAGAAGTTATATATAAACCTAAAAATACATTTTAATCTTTAAATTTATTACTATCTCAAAGGTAGTTATTTGTATAACATTCGTGGTGGTACTACTGCGTTATCTAAAAGGTACCGTGAAATACAAGTCTGCATGTTTTGGTATGGTACATTCCACAATAATGGGTTGATTTCTCGACCGCAATAAAATTTAAATGACAACCCTCAGTGGAAAACCCAGCCATAAATAAGTTACCTGACAAATATCTATCGTGTAGGCACGGCACTTTTTGAAAGGGTACAGGTCCTGATTACCTACTAATATCAATAGTTTAGGTTAGCTATTTTTGGATGCTCAATAACACACACGAAAATACCTTGACAAACTCCCAACAACTGATAAACTAAGATAAAGAGGCTGCATAATATACCAAAAAGTAGGTACAATAATAGAAAAAAGGAAAATTTAAGTCCGGACCTACATGCGGGTACCCAAAGTTTATTGAGTTTTACAACTAACAGTGGCAGGTAAAACGAAAAATCAACGAATAATTGTGGAACGTACTATACTTAAACAACATTGACGGAACCGAGTAAAAAATGGATTAAACATCTAAAAACCCGTCACCCGCGTTACCTAGTATTTGGGATTTATACAAGCCTTCGCGGACTGTCATTAAGATAAAGAAATATACAGCGTGTCCCAGGATAGGTGGCCGAATAGGCCAAATGGATCAAAAATTTTTGAATTTAAAAACAATATTTTTGGATCATGGTCTGCATCTGCACGGTCTGAAACAACAGTTTACCTAATTTTCCTTAAATGGGCATTTTTCAGGGTCAGTTACGACGTAATTGGAAATAATTTAAGTTAATAAAATACTTTTAATTTGAAAGTTTAAGCAATATTTTATAAGGATACATTGTTCAGAATTTAAATGTATGTCATAATCTGGAGTTATGTTTAAAAAAAAATTACAATGACCTCTTTTCATTTTCTTTAAACTTTACTTGGAAATCGTTATAATTCCTAGTACCTAATAATAAAAACAATAATTTGTAGTTTTGTTCTTTAATAAAAAAGAGATAAAAAATATTTATTGCAATATTAATTAACGTTTGTCAAACTTCCTTAACAATGAAATAGTTCTGGAAGGACGTGATAAAGTGCAGAAAAGCAGAAAACTTTAGTTATATATTAATAATTTTAAACACCATACTTTAAATGATCGAGTTATTACTCCAGATTACGATATAAATTTTGAAGGGAAAATCGCCATTCTAAAAATGTTTCTTTTACACTCTGTATTTTAAAAATGGGGCCGTTTTGGAGCTTGGTTTATATATCATTTTTGTCTTATTTTTGGCAAAGGAATCTTCCATTAAACGTTGTCCCATGTTTTTTAAAAACTTTGTATATGTAGAATGTACAAATTAGAAGCGAAGAAATACTTTATGGCTTAAAAAAGAAAGGCTTTATAAAAGCTGCTTTGACCAGGGGTGTAATATAATAAATAAAAAACGTTTTCTTTTTTTTACAAAAGTTATGTTGTTCTTATTTGCTAATTAAAACAGAAGCTTTATGCAAACCGGTTTTACAATCATTAGATTCTATACCTTTTAAATCAAATTTCTTCACTTTAATTTATTAACGCATATTGGAATAAAAAGAAACGAATTTTGTTTTTAAGACGTCAAACAGATGTTCCTGAAATTTAAACTATAAAATTAAAAACTATATAAAAAAATAAGCCTCTTACTATTTTAAATACAACAACCGGTTTTATTAAAAATATATGTGACTTTTGAATTCTTTCCCCAGGGATTTAAAAAAAATCTCTTTCAAATTGAAGGTACTTTATTGGTGGCGATTGATTCCAATTTCTTTTTAACTGACCTTATGTAATACCGAATTGAGTAAAATTTGATGAAATGTCGTTTTGCGACCACGCAGACCATAAAAGCAAAATACTGTTTAATTAAAAAAATTTTGGTCCATATTTTCCTATTCGACCACCTATTCTGGGATATAAATGGATCGGCAAATAAACATTAAATTTTTGGGTTTATACAAATCCAATTTGCGAAAACCATTTTTCCCATTCACCACCTATTCTGGGACACGCTGTTTATAAATGGACCGGCAAATAAACATTTATTTTTTGTGTTTATACAAATCTAATCTGCGAAAACATATCCCCATTTTCGGTCAACTACTTAAAAAACACGCTACCATTTTTACTCCATTTTTCCCATTCGACCACCTATTCTGGGACACGCTGTTTATAAATGGACCGGCAAATAAACATTAAATTTTTGTGTTTATACAAATCAAATCTGCGAAAACATATCCCCATTTTCGGTAAACCACTTAAACAAGACGCTACCATTTTTAGTCCATTTTTTCTATTCGACCACCTTTTCTGGGACACGCTGTTTATAAATGGACCGGCAAATAAACATTAAATTTTTGTGTTTATACAAATCAAATCTGCGAAAACATATCCCCATTTTCGGTAAACCACATAAACAAGACGCTACCATTTTTGGTCCATTTTTTCCATTCGACCACCTATTCTGGGACACGCTGTTTATAAATGGACCGGCAAATAAACATTAAATTTTTGTGTTTATACAAATCCAATCTGCGAAAACATATCCCCATTTTCGGTAAAACTAGTTAAAAAAGATAAAAAATAAAAAGGCTAAAAAACTCGAAAAAATCGTAAATTCACAGCACATACAGGGTTATGTGATTGGCAATGCCGCGCGACAATCGCTAATAATTGCAGATTTTGTATTCAGGTTTACAAGTTATCAGAAATAGATTTTTTTATAAACCGTTTTTTAAAACTTTGACAGTTTCAAGACTAAGTTATTCGTAGCCAATAAGTCCTTAAATTTTAAAGGATAACTTCTGGACCACCCTGTATAAGTAGCGATAAGATCAAACAATTTTAAGATTTAATATTTAGGCTCAAACCTTACCAATTATTGAATAAAAGAGCGTACATTTACTTACACATTTGTGTAATTTACCTAATTGACTTATTTTTGAAACGTACGAAGGCTTGTTCACGAAACTGAATAATTGAGTCACGAAAAGGTATATTATACGCCCTTTAATCTCGACGGTTAGAATTTTTTGTAATGAATAAAAAAATAAATAAAGCAAAAATTTACTTTTTTTTCTTGAGTCAGTTTACAAACATTTAAGTTGTAAGTAAGAACATAACGGTGTCTTTGTGGAGTAACAGGCAGTTTATTAATACGGGACTTAAAGATTTTAAAGAAAAAGAAAAGCTTTTGCAGGTGGTATACTCAAAAAATAAAAGAGCGTACACAATGAGAAATTCGTAACTCTTTTAGATGAATTATATGTATTCCATGAGAAGCCACTTCGTGTTGCCCTTTTGGGAGCTGCTAGAAGGAGATTTATACCAGCTAATTATTCATAGCACATGCTGTTAACATTAGAGCTCTTAAAAAAAGTTTCAGAACTGCTGCATACTTTTCCTTTATTTTAAAATCATTTTTCTTAATTCGAATGAAACTTGATACAGATAGAACATTGAGCGAAATACACCTTTTAATGATAACCTTTTGTTACTATTATAGATCAGTGGCGTAGCTTCGGGCAATTTTATTCATCTTTCTACCATTATTTTGTCATAACTTCTTCGGTATTGTAATTATTCATAATTTAGTACATGGTACTTATTACCTGCCTTGCTCTACAAGTACTTTTATAATACGTCACGAAACTTAACGGATCCCGAGATATTTTAATTTTAAACTTGTGTGGTACGAAAAGGGTAATATTTAAAGTTAAGGGGCAACTTAAAAACTACTTTTCACGCTGAATTTACATTTGAAAATCAAGATACAAGGAACACTCTTTTTGACTGAACGTCACGTTTTCTTAGTCTTCCTCCTTCCCTCTTGTTACACTAAGCTAACTCCCCCGTTATACAAACGTATTTATGAACGGCCCCCAAAAATAACTCTAATTTTTCCAAAACAAAATCAATGAAACAAAGCTTAATTGCATGTATTCTAGCAAGAAGTGGACACTTTGAACATTTTTTTTTTGTAAAAATGTAATATTGTCTTTAATTTATTAATTGTAAATGTTACTCTTTTCGTACCACGCAAGTTTAAAATTAGATTATTTAAAAGTTATTAAGTTTATCAAGGTATTTTAAAAGAATCTTTTTTATGTTGAACAAAGCAGAGAATAAGTACCCTAATTTAAATTATCAATAATATTAATACTAAAAATGTTATAAAGAAATGGTAAAAAAATGAATAAAATGGCCCGAAGCTACGCCACTGATCGATAATAATAACGAAAATGCATCATCAAAAGGTGTATTTCGGTCAATGTTCTAACTATACCAAGTTTCATTTAAATCGAAAGAGCCGATTTAAAAATAAGGAAAAAATCGCAATTATAAAAAAAATTATTTTACACTCTGTATCTTAAAAATGTGGCCGTTTTGGAGCTATGTTTATATAACATTTTTGTCTTATTTTTGGCCAAGGAGTCTTTCATTAAGCGTTGTCCCATGTTTTTAAAACACTCTTGTATTTTTTTACTTTATGGCTAAAAAAAGAAATCCAGGCTTTATAAAAGCTGCTTGGGCTAGGGGTGTAATATATTAAATGAAAATTGTTTTCTTTTTTTACAAAAGTTATGTTGTTCTTATTTGCCAATTGGAACAGAAGCTTTATGCAAACCAATTTTAAAATCATTGGATTCTGTAACCTTTTAAATCAAATTTTTGTCCCAATTTCTTTAGATTAATTTATTAACGCATATTAAAATGAAAACCTGGAATTTAAACCAGAAAATTAAAAACTATAAAAAAATAAGCCTCTTACTATTTGAAGTATAACTGGTTTTATAAAAAAATATGTGACTTTCGAATTCCTTGACCCCAGAAACTGCTTTACCAAAACAGAAAGAAGTGTTCAATTTAAATGTGCAAATCGATTTTAAGATCATAGTTGTTCATGTAAGTTTTAAAATTAAATTTTATCCCTAATTTTTTTAGACTAGTTTGTTTTCGCATATTAGAATCAAACTCGGAATTAAAATAAACAACTTTTGTTTTCAAAGACGCCAAACTGATTTTCATAGAATTTAAATTTAAAATCGCACGTTTTTACGTTGTAACTCATTCGTAAGTAAATGACGTTTTGTTTACGTTCTTTGAAACAATATTAATTAGGTCGAGCCTTCACTATAATAGTTTATTATTGGCTAAAACATTTTTGTTTAGCATTAGGTATATTATACATAAAATTTGCTTACGACATGATTAGGAGGTGGGTTTTATTGGTTTGCCAACTTTATTTCCGGAAATATTTAACTCTTCTTCCGCCTGTCGAAGAAAATGAGGAGGACAATTTATAAAATAACCCATATTTTTGGATATTTTCCACCATAAAATGGGTAAATAATCTATTTTGCGTACCCGATTGAATAGGTTGGTTGGTTGGTCGGTTTAAACCGGGCTGGTCACGGGCACATATTTGTCCACCAGCCTATTGGTTTATTTTGCTCTCCTTTTTGGCTCTAGTCCGCTTCCCCTAGTAGTCTGACTGTCTAAAAGAGTGCGTATGTTTTGGTTATGATATCCCCTTCTAACATTCTCGTGAACAGTGCTTAGATAGCATAGACAAAGTATAAATAAAAACAAGTAACGTATCTTCCGTCAAATTTCGCCGTTTTAACGCAATCGGCCCAGGGACCTTGAAGCGAGAATTTCTAGCCTCGACCATAGGCGTACGCTAAATTTGATACTTAAAAGTTTGAATAATTATAAAATAGTTGGGAAAATTATTTTATTGAAGTGACAGAATTTATGTTTTAATTACCTGTATTTTTGCCGATTTTATCTTTTAATTTTAATTTAGCAAAAAAACAGGTAATACACAATGTAGGTACGAGTATGCCTAATACTTATTCGAAATTTTAAAAATGAAAACAAATATTAAAGCTTGTTATTAGTTTTTAAAATTCAATCGATTAACAATCGATTTTTTTTATATTAATGATAAAAAGTGATGTTTCGTTTTCTAAGGCTCCATCAAACCATAAATAAAATAAAAGTGAAAATAAAATAAAACTATTACAGAGATTTAAATGTTCTGTTTAATTAAATATTTTTTCCACGACCTTTAATAACATGCTCATTATTCACTATTTTTGAATAGATGATAACACCTATTACTTTACCGGTGAGTAATAGTTTATTACTCGCGGGTCATTACTTGCGGGTCATTACTCATAGGTTTAATTAGTCAAGTGATGCATGCCTAGTAACATATGTGACAGATATTAAGGTTGAAAGACTGTCATTACGTTGTTTGCGTGATATTGCGTTGCAATCTTTAAATTTGATTATCTAACAGGAATACACCAAAATAGTATTTCAGTATTCCATTACACATTTTTACCACCCACTTTCACCCATTATACTTTCACATTAAACACAAATATATTTATTGTTTATCATATTTTATATATATATATATATATATATATATATATATATATATATATATATATATATATATATATATATATATATATATATATTATATATATATATATATATATATATATATTTATTATATATCAGGTTAACAACTATTCTCTCTCAATTAATAAGTACGCAAAATTTATGTGCCATGCAGTAAAATATATAAAAATATCTTCATAATTATACATTATTATTTACTTGATACAGACAGAAAAAAGCAATAAAAGGCAGCCAATCAAAATAATCATATCCCTGTAGGCGGAGCCTCATTTTTACTCGCACTATCTCAAGTAGACTATAAACAACTATCGCTTCGACTTTCTTATTTATTGTTTTTTATCTAGGGCTTGGACGGCTTCTACTGCACTGACGATTTCAGGGTACCGATCGACTCGAGGTCACTGAGAGAATCACGTAGCAACCGGGAGAGTTATATTACTTGTTAATATCTATACTTTGGCATAGATTTCCGCCTGATATACTGTAGCTTAGATTGAATGAGATATTTTTATTTTGAGTGAGACCGTCAAGAAACGAAATAAAACTCTCAAGCTGGTTAGCAGCGCCTTCAATCTTTTAAACTGGAAACTTTCGTGGTGGGAGCTTTCAGTAAAAAAATTTAATAAGAATTATTATTAGTTATAGTGGAAAAATAATTGAGAATGCTAAGTGTCAGTATTAAGCTTTGCTACACCGTAATTTTCTTAAGTAGGTTCTAAAATCATAAATTATTTATATATTGTCCGCCACTGGCCTATTGGATGGGATAATCCGGCGAATCCACATGAATGAATGATTTAATTATTAATTTTGTTGTGGGTGTGTATAATTTAAAACATTCAAGGTTAGCTAAAAGAGAATCATTTATTTGTCGACATTTATTTTAGTTGCGTTACCGGAAAATAATAGACTTTTTAATTTTAAGCTACTTGCTTTGTTTTTATGAGGAATGGGGTTACGGTTAACAATATCTTTTGCTTGCGCTGTTTCAATGTTGCTTTCAAAGTGTTAATTCGGGCATCTTGTCTACTAGATATCTAAATAACGGTTTTAAATACCGAAAAAATATAGGCACATAGTTTTATGACAGACTCCCTACAAAATAGGTCGATTTAAGCCATTTTACTTACATAGGGAATTGTTTCGTTTAGTCCGCAGAGAGCGTCAAACATTTTAAGAAATATTGTTTTTTCATAAATTTCTTGAAAACCTGTTAATTGATTTTTATGTTTTTGGTATACTGAGTTAGTTAAAGGTACTGCAACTTTTAAATATCTTTAAAACCGCTAAAGCTGTGATGACAAAATTTGGTATCTGGGGTTTTATGATATGCGGAATTGAATAGTGATATGGACACTGTTGCCATTTTTTAAATTTTGGCCCTTCGGGTAATGGTTTTGTTATCTTGCTTTTAATTGGGCATGCAAAATTAATAATGATTCCAAATTTTTAAAATTCAATCTTTACTAGTAGCTGAGGTATCAACACCTGATTTTCAGTAAAAAATTCCGCAACCCTTTAATATGTTTAAAGGTATGTTTCATTCCACGCGCCTGCGCATGCGGCTGACGCACTACGTTAGCCGCAAAGCACTCCTACTCATTTTTTTAAATGTGCCTGGTTTGTTACGAACGGCCGTCGTATGCGTCCGCAGTCAACGACTGCGATTGATGCGACTGGACTGCTGAAGAAGCAGTGGAGCCGCAGTCGTGTGTGCGTCTGATATTTTGTTTGTGTTGTTTTGTGTGGAATTTTCGTTTTTTTTTTAATTGTTAAAAATTGAAACTTTATTTTTTAAATAAGGTACTGGATTTTTTATTACGGATTTTAGGAGCTTTTAAGGTCCCAAATCCAATGATTTTTCGCACTTATTCAAAAAAATAATTTTAATGTTTTCCTAAGATCCTACCAAAAATCTATTGCCTGACTTTCTCTAACACGTGGTTTCTTATGGAAATTGCCATTAATATAAATTTTTTGAATAATTGCAATACATTTTTGGTTTTGGAAACTTCTAAAATCCATAATAAAAAATTCAGGGCCGTATTTAAAAAAACAGTTGATGATGGCAGCTCAAAGACGAAACGTCGGTGTATAAATCTAATAGCACTATCTTGTAGAACACAAAAAGTAGCAATGGGAATGTAAAATTTATTTTGTTACGTCTATTCAAATAGAGTCAGCAAAAAATAAAAACGAAATCCCGAATAATAGGTTTTTTCCAAAAGTCTTCGGAAGTATTCGAAATTTTTAAACTTCTTTGGTGGCATTTTGATTAGGATCAAATTGCGCAAGTTTACCTCTGTTTAAGCGACCTCATATCTCTTCAAGTTTCCGAGATACTAATGATAAGTTTCGAATTTGAGACTTACATTGATACAATGTCTAATTTTTCTTCTGGGTTTATTGGATATTGAACTTTGTTGTATGGCTCGGACTTTATATCGTCTTTTATTGAGTCAAGAATAAAATTAAACTGTGCTTTATTTAGTCTAAAATATTCTCTAAATTTTACTTCATCCTGTTGCAAATGTCAATTTATTAATGTAGTATAACAACCCTCATCGCGTCTTTGCATCAATATGGGATTTATAGGGGCATTGCTATGTTTCAGGTTGGCTAATTGTAATAGTATTTTGTCATCCTCTTCCTCTTCTAATAATAAATATATTGCTGGATAATCCATCACTACTTTCAACAAAGATCATTCCTTTTGCACAAATAATTTTGCTATCGCGAGTTTGAGCCGCGGTCCTAAGAAACCACCTGATTAAACGGCGGCCGCATGCGTTTGTCGCATTGCGGCAGTCGCATGCGACGGCCGCGTGGAAGGAACCATACCAAAACTGCTAATGCTGCGATTACAAAATTTAATAACTGAAGTTGTTTGGATATGCATTGTTAAAGAGTGATATCAAAAATATTGTCAGATTTTCCCGGTTTGGGGCTATACGTAATCATTTTGTTATACTAAATGGAATGTCCTATTTATTTATATTGCATTTAATTGGGCGGGCCAAATCTAGTAAGATCCAAAATTTTACTAGTTGCGAAGATATGACAACATCGCATTTTCATTAAAAAGTACCGCAACGTAAAGATATCTATAAAATTGCTAAGGATGCGTTTACATAATTAGATATCTTCCGGGCATGCGGAGTTCAAGAATAATATTAACACCCTTTCCAGATTTAAAAAGCTTTGCGCTACACATAAGGTTATTTTCTTAAAATTAAAATTTAATAACAACAAGTGTAAAATAAGACTGAAATTAGCTAATAACCTAAAACAGGGCTGTCCAAGTGCAAGTGTTCCAAGGGCCGCTTAAAAAAAAGGGGGTTTGGAGGGCCACAATACGAAATACTTTGTATACAAAAAAAAAACGCGTTTGTATTATTATTTTATTTTATTCAAAAAACATCAAATCACAAAAAAATTAGTGGGAAATTTAAAAAAAGTGGTTTTCACTAACTACTGCATTAATATTTACTTCAATATTTGTTGTTGATAAACGAAGCCACTGAGTAAGTGACTTATCAGAGAGGGAACATCTATATTTTGACTTTTTAAATTTCATGTTGGAAAAGCTGCTTTTGCAAAGATACGTGCTTCCCAGCATTGAGCCCAGTGTAAGCCCTAAGTTTCGCAATTTGGGGTATCGTTCTTCCGGCAGCAACTTGAAAAAGTCCAATCCAGTTTCAATTTTTCCTTCCTGGTAAAAAGGATCTGATTGCAAATTACACAATTTTAGTTGAAGGTCTACTCTGCTTACATTCTCAACTGAAATTGTAAGGGGATTAGTAAAAACTATCATTTAAAGGCCCGCTACCCGGGCCGCAGGAATTAAGAACGCGGGACGCTTGCGGCTCGCGGGCCTCATGTTTGGCAGCCCTGGCCTAAAACAACAATAATTTACCAGTCAGAGTAGTAATTTTAACGTGTACTAATTTTAAATTAAATGTTTAAAGTATAAACGGACATATAAGACAAAATGATTAGATGTAGCGCAAAAGTGAAAAATCTGGCAATAGCGCCGATGTTTAAGCGTTGCGGTACTTTTACTGAAAATGTAGTGCTTTCATCTCTGACCCTAGTAGAGATAAAATTTGAAAATTTGGGACCTTACTAATTTTGGCCGGCCGAATTTATTGCATGAAAAATAAATAGGATATTTTATTAAAAATAACAAAATGATTACGTGTAGTGCAAAACTGGCAACACTGCCGATATCACCGTTTAATGAAGCAAATCTAAAAACCCGCAGATACCAAATTTTGTAATAGCAGCTTAGGCGGTTTAAAAAGTATTTAAGTGTTCCGGTATTTTTTCCTGGAAATGCGGTGTTGTGCTATCTTAGCAACGGGTAAATATAGAATGTTGCAAATTTGGGATCCTAATAAATTTGGTACGCTTAATTAAATGCAATAAAAATGAACGAGGCATTCCATTTAAGATAATAAAAACTTTATCTTTAGTGCAAAACTGAGAAATCTGGCAACAATGCCGACATCACTGTTTAACTCCGCATACCCAAAAACCTTCAGATACTAAATTTGGTAATTGCAGCTTTACTAACCCATTATGGTCAGATATTATAAGATGACGTTTTTGTAGTGGTATTGTGATCAGTAAATATTTCCTTTGATTTTATATATCATTATCGTGTCCCAAACCAATTAAATCTAATCAAATGAGTAAAATGACTTTTCACAAAATTAAGCTTAAGTGTATAAAAAGGTTTTAAAGTATCTGACGTTTAAACAAAATAGCGTCTCGCCAAAGTAGCGACAGAGTAAATAACGCTGGTATGAAACAGCGCTGGATAAAATTGCACCGAGATAAAATATATATAGCGCTGAGAAAGATTTCTTCGTCAATAATATTCATTGTTTTCCGGTTTTTAACTAGAACTGACAAATTTTAGTTTTTGTTACTTGTATTAGAGCTAGTGTGATTGTGATTAGATGCTGTTTGGTCGTAGCGCTATTTCGTCACAGCGCTATTTTGATTCTGCGTCAATATTTTAAAATAATTCGTGCATTTTTATCCAACACATAAGATGTTATCAATTGATGATTTCAATAATTGACTTTTTGTGAACAAATAGTTTAAATGCGTTTTTAAACAAGGATTTCATTAAAATGATGATTGATTTTAGGCTTACAAATAATCTGAGAAAACCAATTCATGACGAAATGAAGTTACATCCAGAAATTGTAGCTCGTTTTGTAACATGACTTAAAATAAGGCTAAAAAATTGAGGTAAAGTATCTTTTAAATTTTAGCGTGTCACTAAATTCCTTAAAACTTTCATAATTTAACCAATCTGTATAAAGCTGAGATTTTTTACCAAGCGAGCTAATCCGGTAATTGAAACACTTTGGATTTTCTATCAGTAGAAAAGTGTGATTTTCATTTTTTTATTAAAAAAGTAGAATACGATAATCCGTTAATTTTAGTTTGACAAAAATACCTGAACAAAAAATTTATTGTATTGGTTTAAATCGTTGGTAATCATGATAACTTACCTGGTTAAAATATGTAAGGATGGAAATTATTTGCCAACAATTTAGTTTATAACAAAGTTAAGCATAACCGAACCCCTGAGTTCCCACCCACGGGTTGAATATGGATCAAAGTTTTAATATAATTTAACTAAATAAGTTAGACCTAAAGTTTGATACCCCATATTGGTGAACGACGAGAAATTATAATATGAGGGTTTAGGACTAAAGATTAAATTAACTTTAAAATACAGAAATCACCGTATAAGTGCTAACTTCTAAACCGTTTAAAATAAAACTCTTAGATTTCGAATTTGTAACAAGCTGATACGGCACCAAATTTAACATTCTGGAAGAGTAATTGTCAATATGACATAAATGTACTGACCTGTATTTTTAAAATGAATGAGTTTACAGTCAATTTGTATTACACAAAACGAGATTCAGTATTTTTCTGCGTTGCTTGGAATGCGTCAGGATGTTTTGAGTGGTGGGAAAATAGTTTTGTTAAACCTAAGACTGACAACAACACCTTTAGCAAGCAGCCAACCCGAAATGAATCTTCGTATGTTAACCTAATTCATAAAACCATTTTTATCGATGTAGTTACATCTTTTAACTGGAAAAGTCACGTTATTCTGTTATAATCTCGTCTTCGATTTTCTGTATCTCTTGATAGTATCCGCATATTATATTTTACCTATGCTCATTCCATGATGAACCAAAGCATATTCTTTTGGGAATTTTCAAAGGAAGCTATAAAAATATTCAGAACTCAAAAGCACCTAATTAGATGTATTTTTAAACTTTATCCAAGAATATCCTGATATGATTCCCGCAGCATTAACCGTGTTGATGTTGCTTTGTCATTTTTAATTGATTGTGATAGCAGTAAAAGAACCTATTGTTGTTATTATGATTCTTTAGGGCAAATTAATTGATACAGGGTTTTCCCTATCCATATCTAGGTATGTTGGGGTTTTTAATTAATTATGTAAAAACATTTAATGACGAATGCACCCAATACTATTTTATTGATATATTGTCTTATAATTCATTCAATATACAAAGTATTACTTTTTTATAAAGAGTATCAGGGGAATTTTTTTACAAAATAGAAGTGTTAGTTTTTTCTTTATGAATGTTTACTTTTGCTTTTAATTAAACTTTTTAAAAGTTATTAGGGTAGAGGCGTACTTTCTTGTCTTTACTGTAAAATCTTCTGCGTTATTTGTATTAGTCACACGAAAACAAATATCGTTGCCAGACATATTAAGGTGGGTGATGTAAATATCTTTTTTCAACGACTTACTCATATTAAATATATGTAACAAAGATAAATACAGTTTGTCATTGTTGCCTTTATTAGTCTGGTAGTTACCTTACCTGGTGGTCAGGTAACAATATCTGCTTTTATAATTTTGACGTTATTAAAATTGGCACTAAAAAAACATATTTTAATATCTTAAAGGGACTAATTTTCCCAAAATCTATTACTAATCTAAGTTTTTTTTATATACCACTTTACATGTGTATCTATTTTGTTTTATAATTATTTCTTTTGACTGTCTATTGTATTACAATTAATACATCAAAAGATAATTAAGACATCTGTGCGAGTATCTTCTGCTGATAAATATCAGAATTTTTAAGTTTAGGTAATTTACAATTTCCTGTTGTTTTGAAATAATAAGTTAGGATTAGTAAAAACAAAGAAAAAATAACTCAAAAGGAACGAATTATTAAATTACCTAAATTTGTTTTACAATTTTTTATCAGATTTTTTAAATTTGCTAACATAAACAGTCACCTAATGCAAATTGCTTTATAATTACATTAGATAATTTTTTTTTTAAATAATTAATATATACAGATTGGCTAACTTTTTTCCGAATTTAAGACTTCAGTACAAATATTGCATGTTTATTCCTACCGTAAGTATTATAAGCGAATGATTTAAGAATGATGCAAATTCAAAATATATTTGATGTTGAGAAGTTGCTGACTTCTCTTGCAGTTACTTTGAATTTATGTGTTTTTTTTTCTATATTCCTTCTATATTTCTATGTCCTTTAACATCTCTATTTACCGGACATATTTCGCAAATTTAGAAAAAAACAATTTATCCCTTTTGGGCCCCATTTAAATTCTTCCATAAACATTTAGTCCGACTCACGTAAAATTCTCAATGGTTTGAGTATTAAAAAGTGTCATTAGCTGACAGTGTCCAGTCAATATTTATTGCCCGTTGTAAAAATGCATTATGCTCGCAGTTAAGAAACTCTCCAGCCGAGATATTACAATGTTTTATTATTTTTTTCTGGTTTGCAACTTCTTGGGGATAAGTGTTCACCAATTTGTTTTGACTTACACTCCAATATAAGTAAAGGGCCCCGGTAAATGAGACGAGGTACTGTCTTCTCATCTGCTGCGGATTATTCTCTTAAATTCCTGTAACAAACACAAACTGGGGTTTTGGTATTTTAAAATACAGATTCAGAATCCACCAACAGTAGTTTAAACTGTTCTTGTAAAATATTTTTGGGACCCACGCAAGTCCAGCTCTTTTGTGGTTATGTAGGTTTAAAAGGCATTGCGAGAATTTTAAATCAAATTTGAGTTATTTTAAGTGAAAATTAGGCAACAGTGGTGAATTTTAAGCGGAAAACATACATTAGAGAGATTTTAAACACGTATTTGAATAGCAATATACCTTATCCGTTATAAAAGCCATGCCAGTAGCACCGAAATAAGCGACAACGTTATTAACTGACATTGATCAACCTTATTAAAGTTAAGTTTACGTTGTCTTTACGTTGTGTTATTGCTTCTACACTGGTGCCGCCTGTAGAACATTAATAAATAAGTTTTATTATAAAACACCTAAGTTTTGTGATAAAATCATGTCAAAACATGAGTTTTAACTATATCATTTTTTTTACCATATTTATTATTTTTTCCTTAAATAAAAGTAAAATATCTTACACAATTAAATGCTATGGCAACGTCCCATTACAAATTTAAGGAAGAAGAATATGCTAGCTCTGTGCAACCAACCTAAAACCTAAATTTTTTGTAAATTGTGTTTTGAAAAGTTGAGATGTGGTTTTAAGCAATTATTTCTGTTTTTAAAATGGATAGACTAAAAAAGAGGCTACGATTTGGAGATAAAGGGATATAACGTTGATGCTCAAGTTGTGGCCCAAAACCTCCCTATTATCTGGTGGTCACAACCCATGAATTCTTATACCGGCTTTGTTGTCAATTTTGGGTCCATCAGTGTATATACCCAACCAATTTCCCGGACTATCCCTTTTTAGCAAATATTTTAGCATGTATGCGATGTAATATCACTGTTTATACTGAGAGCTTCTTAAAGCTTCCCGTGAAAGTGTCTGTTTATTCCGAGAGCTTCTTTAAGCTTCTCGTGGAAGTCTCAAACTAGCATTTTGATTGTTTTATCTTCGTGAAAGTATCTTCGTATATATCTCTTTTACAAAGATTCTCGATCCGCTACTGAACTATGAAAATTACTTCTGACCTAGTTAAATATTCAGAAGTAATCTAAAGTTGTAAATATAAATATTGTATAGATCCACTTCAGTCGGCCTTGAGAAAAAATCCCTTATTAAGTATTCGTCGCACGATCAGTGAGGAATAACGAGCTCTCCAGAGGGATATTAAACGGCGGGATCACGCTTTTATGTGTCAATAAAACGATGCCAAATCAGTTCATTGCAAGCGGGCGAAGCCAGTAATTTAGAATAGTGTGTTTGACGATGCGTCTAGTCAGGCTTCGAACAAACATACTGAAAGGGAATAATAGGAATGTAAGTGGTCAGTTAACGGACATTATTTTGTGTAGCTGCGGGAGCCACAAAGTGCTTTTTTGTTAAATTGGACTTTCAATTAAAGTTCGCAGCGCTCCTGTAGTTTTCAGTAAATGGAAAGCATATTACAAAGTGTACTAATACATTGGTTATTTAGGGTGGAGAAAAAATATTTTTTGATCAAGTAAAAATTTGGTTTAATTGCTAGCGTTTATTAAATTATTTCTGTCGGTAATTGTTTATTTATGAATTAGCGTATATAAAATCATCCATTAATAGCCCACCTTAATGCACGATTTTCTATTAATAAACGATTTTAGTATAGGCAACTAAATATGCACAAAAGAAAAAACTTTGTACTTAACATAACCTACGAATATCAATAGTCTTATCTGTTTGGTTGGTTGCCTAAAACCAAAATATACTCCGAAAAATATTTAGTAACAATTATGATTTTTTAAATTTAATAGCAAAATGATCGCTGCAAAAATGTTACATCTTACTCCGGCATTAACTAGGGATTAATGATCTCGACTCTGTTAAATGGCCTTGATCATTAATCGGTCTTATTAATAACCTTGTTTGTTAAATAGCTTTTATTTTTTGGTCAATTTTTTCATAGGTTTTAAGAATCAAACCATATCTAATCTTAAACTGATCTATTCCTGTTTCGTACACTCGCGTTTCGTATACCTCAAAAATTTCCTTCAAATATTCTTGTTTCGTAGACAAAATTATTCAGTTTTCGACATCTCGTTTCGTACACCAAAAGTTGAGGTAGGTTCCTGTATCTGATGGTTCATAAAATATGGTAAAATGTTCCTACTTTTAGTGATTTGTCACGTCTGAAATATAATTAAAAATAAGAAGCCGCTTTAACTAACCAGAACTAACCATGACCGACCAGAACTAAGGGCTTTTGAATTTGTCTTAATTATCCCTATGTAGAAATTATTAACAACGTTTTAATAATTTTCAATATGGTATTTATTTGATTGGTTATTTGGGTCGTCACAATGGTCGGTGTACGAAACGGGAAGCATAAAATTGATTCAATAATTCAGTGTACGAAACGAGAATATTTCAGGTAAATTTCTGAAGTGTACGAAACGCGAGTGTACGAGACAAAAAACACCTCTTAAACTATATTTTTGCTTTTCTACATATATAAAATCGAAGGGTCACTCATACGTACACTGACTAATCACAAAATCTCGAAAACTACTTGACCTATGAAAATAAAATTTTGCACGGTTGTAGAATATAAGTAGAAAATGTCTACTAAGAAAGAATTTTAAGAATTTCTCCCTCCCCCTAAGGGGTAGAATGAGGAGAGGGTAAAAGTTTGTATATAACTTTGTCATTTCTAAACTTAAACGATGATGTTTGATGATAAAATGATGTGATATGAAAGTGGGTAATTAGGCTTCTTAATTACCCAAAAAAATAGAAAGTTGTAGTATTTTTGGAACTTTATACCCTGAGACATAAAAGGGGGGATGAAAATTTGTATAAGAAATTCGTTATTTACTTTGGAGTTAGGACTATAAAAATGTGGGCCAGTGGTTTTTGAGATTGCTCATAAAAACATTATGTACTAAGTCATTCACAAACACCATTTATATTAGACAATAATAACAAATTAAATGCGATAGAACAAAAAATGCTCAATTTAGGACGCGCGCTCGTCTACGGAGGGTGTGACGGAAGACGGGGTGCGTGATGTGATATGAAACGACGGAGTGGGAGGAGGGGCACATATTTAAGTATGGCTACACGAACGGCCAAACACGTGAGGGCAGACGTCGTTGTTGCACTTATCAAATAAATTTTCCTTCGACAATGGTAAAAACAAAACGACCAAAATAGTGTAGTCTACGTGGGCGAAAAGCGAGTAATATTATAAAGTTTTTTATTTGCACAGTTTTTTCCCATTTTTAGTATTTATTTTCTTTGTTATAGGGTGGTTACCCAGCAAAACTAAAGAAGGTTCTGATAGTAACGGCTCCACTGTGGTTCAAGGCACCCTTCAAGATCTTGCGCCTGTTTGTGAGGGAAAAACTCCGAGAACGGGTGTACACCGTTTCAGCCGCCCAGTTGCAGGCCCACATTCCGCGCGAGTCGTTGCCCGCCCAATTGGGCGGCTCGCTCGTCCTGGACCACGATGGTTGGCTGGAGCACTGCCTTGCCTCCATGAGTGCCACGGGAGGAACTTCACCTGTGCCGCTTTATGGTAAGTATATATATATGTTAGCGTCAAACACTGAAATCTGTCATTCCCTGAAATGACTAGTCACTGTATGGCCGGCAAACAGCGTAAAAACCTTATTTGACAACTAATTAAAAATGATTATTACGTTGTTTTCCTAGAACTGATTCAGGCATTACAGGAAATGACTAAGTAGTTAGTCAAACACTGTAATAATAAAGCTATTACCAATGAGCTGTTAATTTAACTGAAGAAAGCATCGATTTGGCATAAGCGTGGCATCATAAACGCACATTCTAAGGTTCTGCCTAGCGATGAATGAACCTGTACTCGAAACAATAAAATCCACCAAAACCCGGGAAAATGGTTACTACAGATACTATTTTGTCGTAAAGCGTGGCTGCCAAGTATCTTTCTGTTTCATTTACTTAATAGTATATTATGATTAAATTTTACTTAATTTATTCCTAAAATTACATCAAAATAAGCTCTACTATTGTATTTTAAACTGTAAATAATATTTGTTTATTTATTACTATAAAGTATAACAAGAAAAGTAATGATGTCAAAAAATTTTCTTTTTGGACAGCTACTAAAAAGGGCGACAACGTGACAAAGCGGTTTTTTTCGTAGAAGGTACCGCCACCTTCAGCTTTGCTCATGGATTCTAGAGAAGTAAAGGATCACCCTCTTTTATGGCTGTTTTGCTCAAAAAGTGGCCCTCATTGGGAGGCGCGGGGTGTAGCTTAGGAACCAATGAGAACCAAGGACCTTGACCGCAATATAAAAAAGTAAAGTTTTAAAACGGCCCTCTGGAACAAAAAGCCAATCTGAAATTGGAGGGCCATTTTTGTAACACAGAGTGGGTGATCCTTACCTCCCTAGAATCCATGGCTTCCCTTCACAGAGAACATTCAATATGGGTTTTAGTCTTAATGTTTTTGTTTGGGTAATTTTTGTGACAATTGTATAAATTTCAGTTTTGTGTAAGTACTTTTAATAAATTAAATTGGTAAGGCAGTGTGTAAAGTGACGGATATGATTCCTGTATTATCATTTCACAAGAAAGTACAAACTATGCTTGTACCAATCTATCGCCAATAATAAACAAAAACATGTTGGCCGCAGCTCTCGATTGCTTTTATGAATGAAATGCTTTCTCTATCTATGATGTTACCTCATTGGCTTTTACGCTGTTTGCTGACAATACATGTACTGACTAGTCATTTCAGGAAATGACGGATTTCAGTGTTTGACGTTGATATAATATGTATTACATATCAACCATGTTATAGCCGAGTTTCTGCTGGTCACCTGCTGTACTGTTAGCTTAATAAGATAACCAAAAATGAAATACAGCTTATGTCTTGTGATCAAATCTATGTCAAGAGTAGCAATCGAAACCTCTATAATCTTTTTTTTTTACATTTCCTTCCCTTGGTAAATTCCTAAAATTATATTTCAAGTCACTGTGTCTTTTTTTCTTTTTTTAATATTAAAAATATTTTTAGATTTGTAGGGTCTAAAAATATTGAGGACCTGAACTTGCTACTATTCTTACTCTGTTATTTTAAACATCTTTAAAAAAATATTTAAGCAAGGATCGTTATTCATTCCGACTATATATGCTTCTTGCTTCTGCTGCTTCTAAAATGCTTCTTTCAGTTGGACCACAAAGATAGTTTATATCTTAGAATAATTATTTTATATTATATATTAAAAATGTTACAATAATAGTATTTATATAATAATGTACCTGTATGTATGTATGTATGTATGTCAAAATAGCCTACACTTGGAATGTTGTTTCCAGAAACGACAACTTTTGCAAAACTTACGATTCTTGCCTCTATTCAAAAATCATAAAATTGTAATATATTAATTTAGACAGTCCTGATCTCATCACAAAGCATGAAGGTCAGAAGATCACTGTCCTATAATGAACTTCCTACTCGGATCAGATACCCTTCATTTTTCTGGCCTTAACCTAATCTTAAAAAAACCTTTTTACTTACCATTTCGATGGTTTCTCATGTATTTGCATCAAACTGATGAGCACATGTCTTTAGGGTCCAGTTTTGGCTCCAGTTCTTTTGCTTCTTCGCATCAATCACCTTTTATTTACCATCAGTCAGAATCACAGTTTTGCTGACGACTTGTTATTCCATGGTTATAGAGGAGGTTTCGGCTGACCTACGTGACTGCTTTAGGCATGTTTTTAGGAGTAAATTAAAGAAACGCTCCATTTAGGCATCTTGTAAAATTTATACAATAATTACTAGAAGTGTTAGTCACGAACATAGAGGTTTATATACTCAAAAAAAGTAATATAATACAAATTTTAAATAAATTTTAAAAATTTAAAAAAGTACTGTCAAAGCTTCATTTAAAGACACAAAAATAATAAACCGGCTAATATTCTTAGCTTTAGTGTCAGGATTTTTAACTTGACGATGTTTTTCAATAGTAAACTTTACTAAAGGACACAGTGCAAGCCCATTAAATCGATTAAGGGTGCAGTGGAAAACTATTGAACCTCGACCCTATTAAAAACATACTAGGGATATAAGATTACTGCATGCCAACCTATTAGAATATATTTCCCGAATATACTGAAGGTATCAAAGATTATTTGCAAACTTACCCCTTATATAATAAATTTCTATTTAAAGGATGGATGACTAGAGGAAGGAGTGGAAACCAAGCCTTTTAACCTTGACAGGTAGGTAGGTAGGTTTGAAGTGAGTGGACTTTTTACGCCCTTCACTGCGACCGCTCGGTCTATTGTGGCTCACACCTTTTTATATTTCTCCCAATAGGATTAGACGTCTAATGAATCCGATACCGATTGGCAGAGAGTTCGTACATCTCCTCTTACTCGTGTCGCTACCGGACACGAGCACAATATGTGTTCTGGTGTCCCTGTCTCCTGGACAGTTTGAGGAGCAGACGATTAGATCCGTCATGCTCTCCTCTTCCGGTCTAGTGACGTGGGTAGCTACCAGGGCCTTGTTACAGGAGCCAGATTACCGCATTACCGCAGTAAGGCTAGATACTCTGAGAGGTCGCCCTGTATTTCAGAGGCACCGTTGGAGACACCTGTTTAAGGCACAGGATGTCATTCACTTATCAGCACGGTATGCTAAAACCTTGAGTTAAGCATTGTGTTCATCGTAGCTTCGGATCCCGTTCCATACGCTAGCCAAAAAGAGTTGCCGATAACCAGCAATTCTAGCGCATGTTCCAAAAGACCCTACTGGGCCCAGCCACGACAACGATGTGTGAACACAGCGGTTGGGTAACCTTGACAAAAAATGTGTCCAAGGTTATAGCGTTTCTCTATAGGGGGCGCTGGCTACGATCGTACGGGCGTCTGAAACAGTGTTGCATAACATTATAGTGGTATATATTTCATTTTTTTCAAAGATCATATAAAGTTTCTATTAAATATATTATTTATTTTTTAAGAAAACCATTTTGTTTAAAAATTAAACAAGTAACATGTTTAAAGAAAATGGCTTGCATGAAAAATGGATAATAAAAAGCTATATTTGGAAATATTATTTATTGAACTAGAGCTGCATATTAGATCGCCTTCCGTTTAAGCAATTTTGCACTTGTATAATTTTCTAAGCCTAATTGAAAAGAAAAAAAGAACAACCAAAACTAATAATACTTTACCGGACCATTGTATTTTAATCAGGCAATAATAGTTTTAAAATATGTTTTGGTTAAAGGTGAAGTTAAATGTTGTATGGAGCTTATAAGATTCCAGCTCGCGTCTTACCTGATACAAGCCTGAGTTTCTTCTATCCATGGATCTTTGTGGTAACAATGATTTTTCTTTTTTGGGAAATTGATGACAATGTTGGGTTAACAGATATTGTCAAAATAAAATATTGTATTGATTTTGTTTAGGCTTATGTGTTCTTCATATATTAAACTAGCCAATAAAAATAGTATATGACAGATTCAAATTTAGCTTTTTGGTTATTATCCCATATTTAACCAATTTTTAAATCTAATTGAGCCGTAAAGTATTATTTTTTAAAATTTACGAATTTTTTTAATGTTTAACCATTATTAAAAAAATAACTGAACCTTCCCTAGGAAAATTAGTAAGTAAACAAATTTTTTTTGTTAACAGAATATTCTGTATACTTTTACGTGACAGATAATTTAATAGGCCTTTTCTTAATTTAAAGTGTTTGTAAGATAATACAAAAAGGAATATTCTTTAACATGATTTAATTTATATTCTAAATTCTTATTCTAAGAAATTTTTGACAAGGGATTATTGAATAATTAATTTAGTAGTATAGTATTCAGCTCAAAGTTATAGACATTACTCACTAATCCGCCAAAACAGTCTGAAAGACAGTTGAAATAATTTTTGGAATTTAACGATTTTTAAGCAAATAAAAATAAGGGTGGTACATTTTGCTAAAAGATTAAGAATTTTGTAAAAGATTTTATAGTCTCTTGTTATATTAAACATATATTCTTGTTAAACTATTATTAGATTTTATACAGTTGAAAGGAATATCAGCCTAATTGGTCTCAGATTTTATGGTACTTTTTCAGTAGGGTAGGGTGCTTTACGCATAGTCTGCGACTTCAGGTTTTTTCTGTTTCATAATTTATGAGTTTTATTTATTTTAATTACACAGCCCCATAAAAAAAATGTTGAAGGTCGAAAAACGTGAACATGATATCTATGTTTTTAAGGTCGCTGAATACAAATCCGTGGTCAAATTATAATTTTGCAGCTTTGACCTAGAATTATCTCTTGCCCATGACCCCTCTTTAAATTTGGTTGTGATTAATTTTGCAGATTTGACCCTGAAATACCCTTGACCCCGACCTGACGGGTCAAACAAACCCCGGATTCGGATTTAACGACCCCGCATTTTATAGTGCACATTGTTGTGCCATTTTAAAAGTTATTAACCGCTGTGTTCACACGTCGTCGTCGTGGTTGGGCCCAGTAGGATCTTTTGGAACATGCGCTAGAGTTGCCGGTTATCGGCAACTCTTTTGGATAGCGTATGGAACGGGATCCGAAGCTAAGAAGAACACAAGGCTTAACTCAAGGTGTTAGCATACCGTGCTGATGAGTGAATGACATCCTGTGCCTTAAACAGGTGTCTCCAACGGTGCCTCTGAGATACAGGGCGACCTCTTAGAGTATCTAGCCTTACTGAAACAGACAGAAAGCGGAGAGAACCGCTTTCATAGGAAAAAAGTGACAAAGGTGCGCTGACCGAAACGGATAAATCCGTTTCGAGAGGTGCCACTCAAGGTCACAAGCAGACAAAGGTGCGCCGACCGAAACGGGTGAATCCGTTTTGAAAGGTTCCCCTGAAGTCACCGACGCCTGTTTCCCGTGGAAGGGCTAATCCATCCCGAACAAACAGGTGCTTAGGAAGGGATCCCTGAATTCAAACAGAAGGGAAAAGGGTTCCCTGGCTTTAAACAGAAAGCGGATAGGACCATTTTCGTAGGGTAAGGCCGGAGATGCGGCCTCAGAAAGAACATCTGGTTCCTGTAACAAGGACCTGGTAGCTACCCAAGTCACTAGACCGGGAGAGGAGGGCAAGACGGATGCTCGTCATACTCTCCAGGAGACAGGGACACCAGAACACATCAGAACACATATTGTGCTCGTGTCCCAATCTGGTATCGGATTCATTAGAAGTCCGATCCTATTGGAAGAAATATATAAGGTGTGAGCCACAATAGACCGAGCGGTCGCAGTGGACGGCGTAAAAAGTCCACTCACTTTAAACCTACCTACCTACCTACCTAGTACTCATACGAACAAAAACTGCACAATCTTGTGACATCTTTTAAAACTGAGTTTTACATAAAAACAATACAAATTTTTGAAGCACTCGCTTTTTCCTCTAGTCTTTCATAATTTAACATAATATGGCTGACAGTGACAACTAGTAGGTCATGTCAGTTTTAAGCGGTAAAGACAAATAATATTATTGTGGAAATTATAATTTTTGTATTTGTTTGTTATGGTTACTTTTAAAACAGAATTAATGTTATCCTGTTTTAGATGGCAAGACCCCCTCACCTCAGAAACGTCTGGGTGCTCCGGGAGACATCGACATCTCAGGGGGAAAGGACGCGCACGCCGACACGTGGTCCTCAGAGGAGGCTAACTTAAACCCTCCGTCCAGTGCTTCCAGTGGTTTCAGTGATGATGACTCACTGCACGGAGATGGGGCAGCCCTCACTATGGTGCAGTTGGTAGATTATGTTAGGGATCGTGGAAGGTGAGTATTGTAATTACTATGTTGTTAGCTGTGCTATTTTATTTAGGTAACTTAAATAAGTTTTTGATTTAATTTTAATTTGATATAATTTTAAAAAAAGTAGCAGTTTTACCTTTGTTTGTATTTATCTTTAATCTTTTTTTGTTATATTAATAGTTAGGTAGACTAACTTCATAATTAAGATAAAAACGTATGCAAAAATATTCAAGGTTTGTAAGCAATTTCCCATTGCTCTAAAAATATATATATTTTAAATTATTTAAATCAGAATTTGCAGAAAACAAACTGATTTTTAAAAATCGGTACCCAAATATGGCAGTCAATTACTTGATTGACAAATATATTGGAAAAAAGGAAAAAGTTTCTTTTTCTCTTGAATTCCAGACTTGACTAACAACAATTTCATATTATGGCATTCACTTTGATAAGGAAATCTATTTATATAACAGTTATGGAATGGTAAGAATGGAACCCGTTATAGAGTAACTGTACAACTTTCGTGTCATTAATATGCCTACAATTTCTTTTTAAAAATCCCAACATTCAAAAACTTTTTAACTTAATACCATCCACATGTACAGGGTGTCCAGTTTTTGTATGTTTTTCTATACCAGATCCCTAATTATAAAAGATAGAAAGATGCGGTTTGCGGCTTTCTGTCCCATTTGTGAAACTTTCAATGCTTTTAACAAAATTTTCATAGCCCTCTTACTTTCTAAAATACAGGACGAAATTAAAAATCTGTATTTTTTTACTCGTCCCTGCATTTCGATTATTTGATAACTTATAAAAAAGGTAAATACGAATTCTAATAGATTTTTTTACGTAGAATTCAGTGGCGTACTTATTTTTTTACCCAGAGCTATGAATTTTGAGATATTGACCAAACTTAGTTATTTCTTAATGAAACACCCTGTATAGTACTTTCTTATCTTATTCGCCTCTTTAAGAGCTTCTCAAAATATATAATTGTCCATAATTATTTTTATGGAAAAGGTAAAAATTTCACGTTTTTCGTAAAAATATGGATTTCCACGCAGTAAGCTGTGTGGGTCACACATATTATTCAAACTGCTCTCCATTATGTTCAAGTCACTTTTGACATACTGTTACCTATTTGCTGTTAAAGTCCCTTCGAAAATGAAATATTTAATTTTAGTGTTAAAAATAAACCATGATACGCTAAATCCAAAGCGACCTTGGCGTTCTCGCCGATAACTTACATGCTGGTTTTCGTGAGACCAGTATCTCGAATTATCATAGACATCTTGAAAGATGTCTATGTTCCTGCATCATTTGTAGGTACCAGTTGCAGAAATCTATCCACGTTGTGCGTCACCGGGGTGCAGATGTTGGACGAGTTAATATTTGCATGGATTGAATTTTTGCTTTTTAAGTAATATTTGGGTTCTTGATTTTTTTACCCCCACTTCTTTATACACTGCCATAACAGAGGTGACAACATTTATTTCGTCTACTTCCCCGTTGCCTTTGTTGTAAGACTTAGGCCTTGGTTTGTTGAAAGATCCATACTCGATAAGATTGGCTTTGGTTTTTTTTTTAAATTCTTTTATCTGGCTGCTGTCTTTCTGGATCTCACGAAAAATGAGAATAGATAACTAACAGTTTATAATAACTAATAGTAACTTCTAATTACTATTTTCATTTTCATTACTATTAAAATTTTGTCAATACTTACCTACTGGAATACAGCTCCGAGGCTTCATTCGCATCTTCGTTAGTTTGGATAAAACAAACATACTACATATCGTGTTTTTCGTAATTTTTAAATTTATTATTTTCTGTCATAATCCGTTTTTTCTATAAACACCATTTGGCACTACATACAGGAAAGTAAAAGTACAAAATTATATTTATTGCAAATATGTCACATTACTATTAAAAATATACGAGAGGCATTTATTTATTTTTTCTTCCGTCATGGCTATCCATGATTAACCAAATGCATTCTTATATATGCTAAGCAGCATTAGTCATAGCCTACTACTGGTTTTATATTTACGGCCACAGCCTACTGTGTGGAAATCCATATTTTTACGAAAAACGTGAAATTTTTACCTTTTCCATAAAAACATATATGGACAATTATATATTTTTGAAAAGCTCTTAAAGCGGCGAATGAGATAAGAAAATAATATACAGGGTGTTTCATTAAGAAATAACTAAGTTTGGCCAATATCTCAAAATTCATAGCTCTGGGTAAAAAACTAATTACGCCACTGAATTCTACGTAAATTATTTTATTAGAATCCGTATTTACCTTTTCTATAAGTTACCAAATAATCAAAATACAGGGACGAATAAAATTCCTCCTGTATATAAGAAACTAAGAGGGCTATGAAAATTTTATTTACAGCATTGAAAGTTTCACAAAAAAAATAGGACAGTAAGCCGCAAACCGCATTTTTCTATCTATTATAATAAAGGATCTAGTATAGAAAAAAATACGAAAACTGGACACCCTGTACATTAAAATTTAGTTGCATGTCACACATAAAACCCAAATTATTAAAACTAGTCACATACTCTGGAGATCATTTGCTGAAAACTAAACTTAAAAAAATCGTGATACGCTATGCTGCTAAACAGTCATAACTCTGGTTAAACCAAGTGAAAATCAGATGAGGAACCAATGACAGCATAAAACTTTAAATTATCGGCATCCAACAGATGCTGACAAATTTAAAAACATTACTTATATTGTTTATAAATAAAAGGAATAAAATAGAACCAAAAGGATAACTCGGAGCAACACCAGAAGCTACAAATATGCTATGCAGTTTTGCGCCACCCAGCTGATAAACTGTCAATAGAAATTTAATTATTATTTACGTTTTTCCTTACTTTTATTATATGTTTTAGGTCTGGACTTATGCAAGAATATGCTGAAATCAGGTCAAGGCCTCCTGACGGCACATTTAACGTAGCTAAACTAAGGAACAATTTACCCAAGAATCGTTACACGGATGTGTTATGTTACGACCATAGCAGGGTAATTTTGTCAGAAATCGATTGTGATAAAGATAGTGATTATATTCATGCAAATTTTGTTGATGGGTACAAACAGAAGAATGCTTTTATTAATACACAAGGTAATAAGAACAGTTTAATGTAGTGTATATTTACTAAATAAATACCGTTACGATTTACTAAGTTTCCCGTACGTGAATCGGACAATTCAAACAGAATCTGTAAAATGTATTCACTATGTTACAACGATACAACACTTTTTGATCTTAACTCTATCCTTATACACTCCTGGACATACAAAACTGGACAAAGAAAATTTTGTTCAAATTCAACCTTAAATAACTTTATTACTTTTCCATCGATTTTAATCATTTTGGGTCTAGTTATAGGCTTATAGGCACTATCATTCTGATTCTCATTTAATACCGGGCTTGCAAAAATTTCAAATGGGCGTGGTGTTATACAAGGTAGAACCAAAAAGTGCATTTTGCCTTAAATTTCAAAACACTCTGTGGAAGAATTTAATAACAATGATGAATCTTTGTAGGACATTGGTAAGCGACATCTTTTCTTAACATTCCATTTTTTTATTCATATTCATATCATTCATATTCATATCTTTATTCTTAAAGAAAACACAAATTTTTAAAGAAAAATATTTTTTAATTTACAACAATATATTTAATTTAGGGAAAAAAGAACGCAACTTACAACAGTACAAAAACTAAAATCATACCAGATAACTTTAACAGATAAATAAACGTTAATATCGTGTATTACCCAATCGTAAACCCAATTGGCTATCGCACTTTGCGGAATGTTACCCCACTCTTCAAAAAGAGCCACTTAAAGATCTCGGATGATTTCTGGTTGTCGGTTACCTACAAGCCTCCCCCACATGTCCCAGCCATCCTCGATCAGATTTAGGCCAATCTAATGGTTGAATGTCCATTTTATCCAGATAATCATTGACGACTCGTGCGAGATAAGGTCTGGCATTATCGTGCATTAAACATAAATTATCATTAACAAAAATAGAGCTAAAGGAATGACGTTGTCGGCTAAACATTCTTCGATAATTCGGTTAGCAGCTTAAGCGCCATTTTCGATTAAAACAAGATCTGTACGGGCATCTATTGAAATTCCAGCCCGTATCATAACATTATCACCTCCAAAAGGTATTCGTGGAGATATACAACAATCAGCAAATCATTCTCCTTGTCTTCTCCATAAACGCTCACGACCATCCGGTGAACGCAAACAAAAACGCGATTTTTCTGTGAATAGCACAGACAAATCTTCGTCATTAAAGTATTTATATCACGGGCAGAAGCCAATCGGTAAGCACGATAGGCTGCAAGTAAAAGTGGACAAGCTGCTGGCACAAGAGTGTTCGTCCAGACACTCTTGTGCCACGTACATTTTCAAGTCGACAACTAATAATATTAGATATTACTCCGCGATCCCGTAAAGCAGTTAGAGTAACAAAATGATCATCTCTTTGGTTTGTGAGTCGTGGTCTTCCTGAGCCTGGACGTCGCACGTTCTCACCGGTCTAGGGGTAGCTACTGATCGCATCGTGTAAAGTGCCCCTGGCTCTACCCAAGAAATTTGCAATGTAACGCACATTATAACGATCTTCGCGTCGTTCAATGCAACAGCTTGAGCAACATCTTCAGGTAGTATTAAAAAAATGCTTAATGACGATACACTGACACTTTTTATAAAGAATAAAAAAAATATGAACAATAATCGTTGCGCTACTATGCAATGTAATGCAAAGGTACCTTGTTTGATATGTAATGTTTTAATTTCTGTTATTATTTGTTGTAAATTGCATATTTTTCTTTAAAAATATGTATTTTCTTTGAGAATAAAGATATGGAAATAAATCAAAAAGTGGAATGTTAAGAAACAATGTCCTACAAAGATTTATCATTGTGCCATTAAATTCTCCCACAGAGTATTTTCAAATTTAGGGCAAAATGCACTTTTTGGTTCTACCTTGTATAACACCAAGCCAATTGGAAATTTTTGCAAACCCGGTATTATATGAGAATCAGGACGATAGTGCCTACAACTTGACACAAAGTGATTAAAATCGATGAAAAAGTGATAAAGATATTTAACATTGAATTTGAACAACATTTTCTTTGTCCGGTTTTTTATGTTCAGGAGTGTATATATTTTTTAATGTTCTATATAATTCCACAATCATTAACTAGATCATTTTTTACTACATGTTATAAACTACTGGAATAATCCCAAAAAATTCTTAAAAGGTGCTACCATGTACGTATTTATATTTGTCATGACACCGTAAGAATACTTTTTGAAAACCGCGATATACTAGAATGAAACCACACAAAAATATTGAAAAATAAATCCCTTGCTACTTGAGTAACAACCAGCATGTTTATTTTTTACATCTTTTGTGATGTTTACACTCTTGCATAATTTTTTTTAAATTCTTAAAACAGGTCCATGTTTTTTTTGTTCTTATTTTAATGGCTAGGATATCAAGTGGTCTCACCTACCGGTAGAAAATGTTACTAGTTCAAAACTATTTTCTCCATGCATTTTTTCAGGTTTAACATACAATATTTAAATAACTACCATTATTATATTTTAACAGCCTGCCTTTCTTGGAAATGTCTATATTCACCCCTTTACATACTTGTTTGTATAGTTTATACAAATAGATTTCCCAACCTTTTTCCTAGACGTACCCCTTGGCAACTCCTAAATATTTCGCGTACCACTTAGTGGTGGGAATGTTATTTATTTTACATAACATGGAATTTAGAATACTGCTCCACTTATGAAATTTTTATTTTAATAAATTATTTGCAGTTTTAATTTACTCAACATTATCAAACATAAAAAGTCTTACACCACATAATAAAAAAGGGGTCTGAGTCTCTTTCAAAAATTATTTTTATACAGGATTGGTAAGGCAAGGGCTTGGGCGCCAATTTTAATGTAATAGAGTAGGATATATATGGTATGACCCCAGATTAAAAAGAGAACGACAACAATTTCCCCTATCCCACTTCCAATACAACGACAGTCGACGCGCCTACGATTAGTTAAGACAACATAAATAATTTTATTTTTATTGGTTTTCACTTATGTAAAATCTACGATACGAGACAGGACTGCGTGAAAATGCAAACAAATAAATTGTAAGCCACCTTACCTGCAATAAACGGGGAAAGTCATGTCGTTCTGCTCGATCACCGCTTGTAGGTGACAAGGATTCCCCGGTCGTTTCCTTTTCATATGCCATTGTTATCAGTCACTACAGGTATAGAGTTAATTATTAATTCAGATGCAATATTTTATTTTATAATGATTTATTTTAAAATCCTTAGAATTGCTACCTTATTCGTAAGATCTTGAAATCGGGACCAAAATCGTGTAATCAATAATTGTGAGATCTGGCATCACTAAGTGTGTTGTGTGTGTTTTGTCGCAGTGCGGCCGAGGTATTCCCCTCTTCTTGGGTCGGTAGAAAGGGAATCAGCCGCTGCACGTTTTCTGTCTGTCTTTATTGCTCTCAGCCTTTGTCTATGCACCTAAGAAATTGGTTTGCCTAGACGTGTATATACAAAAGTAAAGAAATTCCTGTCCCACCCAAGTAGGATACCATTTTTGAAAAGGTTTACTTCAATGCCGAGTCACAGTTAAGTCCAAAAAACTGTCATGCATTTGAGCTTGGCCCAAAAATAATTATTTAGGTCTTCAGAGAGGTATTCATTGGTTGTTTAAATCAAACCAAGACAGTTTATATCAGAAGTTTAGGTTTTAGCTGAAGGTTATGGGTTTTTGTCCAGCGCGGCGTCCGACGTACCACCGCAAGAACGCCTGCGTACTACAGATTGGGAAAGGCTGACCTAGGTAACTCGACCCCCTAAATCCGTAAGGCGAGATTTGTTAAATTTTCTCTTAGATGGACCCCTCAACACCCCAAGAATTACAGGTGTAAAAGCTAATGACAGCCGCAAGTATGAACGCTTAAAAATCTTGTATGAGAAACGTAATTTGCTACGCCTCTGCAACACAAGTAGTTGTCGCCATACTCTGATAAAGACTAAAGAACTGAAACCCAGTAGGTGCAAATTAAGGTTGAATGCTCTGTGAATTGACGATTACTAAATGAGACACTGTGTATAAATTAAACATACAAAGTTTATTTATAATTAAAGAAATGCACTAATTTTGACAGATTTTTTTTACATGGCTTAGTATCTAACGAAAGTATCCGTTTACAGGTTTATTAAAATTTGATTGACAAAAATGTGAAAAAGGATTACAATTTTACTCAGTAAAATTAGCAAAAATTTACTTTAAATGGACAAGAAGTTTATTGGACTGTCATTAGAAATCAAGATGCTTTACGGAGTCTATAAAGCAAGAATTTATTTACGATAAGTCACTATTGAGATTGTTTTTATCACTATAAAGTCAGAAGAGTTACAATCAAATTTAGAAGTCATTTACCGTTTTGAGGTATTAATTTTTGACTCACTGTCTCAGCAATAAGGTTAAATATTACCTTTACTATTTGCTGAATACCGGAACACTACCATTTACAATCACTTTTCCTTCCTTCAATTCACTTTGCGGCTTTTATTATTCCATACTTGAACAGCCTTTAACTTTATTTGGTTACAGAGAGGAGTAGTGATAGACACATTTCTTTTGTCACCACAAAGAAACCAGCACTAGGCCAGAATGGAATCTGACATTCCATCAAATTATTTAAAATTGGAATACTTTGGTATCGCCCAAAATACGAGAACAAATTTTCCTACGTTGGTTTACTTGTAAAACTCAAAGCCGTCCTGAGAAAAAAATAATCCGGTAATACGCCCGGAATACGAGAGCAAACTTTTAGACCCTCTTTTCTTAAAACAGAAAGTCCTACTGGATTAAAAAATATGTAGCCGCTTTTGACCTCCGAAAGCCGACGTACTGCCCTAGATGCAACTCGTTTTCTCCCGCGCGAAATCTCGAGACCTTATTGGATGTGTCATAACTGGTCGACATTTGCATTGCGTAGCTACGAGCGATTTTCTTTGATTTCTTAATTTTAGATTGAAAGCGAAATTTCCAGGTATGGAATGTCGGGATTTGGAATTTATTAAAGCGCTGTTGTCCCTTTTATGTAGGAATTTATTGATTAATTTTAGATTTTTAATATTTTAATAAGAATTAGAGGAAAAGTTAACTAACTTTAAGCTATTGAAAAATAGCTTCCAAGTTGCAAGAAGTGTTTCTGTAACAAACCTTAAAGGCAATGTTTAAAATTTCTCGTTTCTATGTCAATTTTTTACTGTCTTCCTACGATAACTGTACTGCTCATAGCAATATAGTATTAAATTGCTATTTTTTTAGGTCCATTACCTAAAACCACGCCAGACTTTTGGCGGATGATCTGGGAGCAACACACATTAGTTATAGTTATGACCACTAGAGTGATGGAGAGGGGAAGGCCCAAATGCCATCAGTATTGGGAGACTGAGGAAGATGCGGAAGCCACTTATGGATACTTTACTGTTAAAACAGTCGCTGTTGAGACTGATCCTAATTACACCGTGACTACTATTAGTTTAACTAATAAAAAAGTAAGTTCTGTATAAATAATAACTAGGGCAATTTCTAATACTGGTGCCGTTATCCTATCTCTTTTGTTTTAATGCAGATCATTTGTTTAAGTATTTTATGGAAAAACCAGAAATTTAAAATTGTTGACTTTATTTGTAACATGACTTTTTAAATTGGGCTGTACAGGGTGTCCCAAATTTGAGCCTCATCATTGGGATTTCGGAAACTTAAAGAGATACAAGGTCGGTTGAATGGAGGCAAAGTTGCGCAATTTGATGCTCATTAAAATGCTACCGCAAAAGTTTAAAAATTTCGAATGTTTCCGAGGATTTTTGGAAAAAAACCGAATATTCGCGATTTCATTTTTATTTTTTTTATTACTCCATTTAAATAGATATAACAAAATAAATTTCATATTCTCATTGCTACCTTTTCTGTCCTACAAGACAGTGCTATTAGATTTACACACCGATGTTTCTCTTTGAGCAACTTTGTTTTTTTTTAAAGGTCCTGGATTTTTTATTATGGATCCTAGGAGCTTTTAAGGTCCCTAGAACCAATGATGTATCGCACTTATTCGAAAAAAACATTTTTATAATTTCCTCTATGATCTTATAAAAAATTTATTCGGTCTCTTGCTAACACATCTTATGGAAATAAATTGTCATTATTATGATTTTTTTAAATAAGTGCGATACATTATTGGTTTTGGGACCTTAGAAGCTCTTAAAATCCGTAATAAAAAATCAAGGGCCGTATTTCAAAACAAAGTTAATGATGGCAGCTCAAAGACGAAACGTCGGTATGTAAATCCAATTACACTGTCTTGTAGAACAAAAAAAGTAGCAATGAAAATGTAAAATTTATTTTGTTATATCTATTCAAGTAGAGTCATAAAAAAATAAAAATGAAATTGCGAATATTCGGTTTTTTTCCAAAAGTCCTCGGAAGTATTCGAAATTTTTTAACTTTTAAGGAGGCATTTTGATCAACATCAAATTGCGCAAGTTTGCCTCTATTTAACATGCCTTGTATCTCTTTAAGTTTCTGAGATCCCAATGATCGGGCTCGAATTTGGGACAGCCTGTACATATTCTGTAAATAATGACACGCTCGGCGGATTGTGTGGACAAAAACATTTGTTCTTTGGATTCCAGTTCTTTTTTCCGAATGTACAGTATTTCATAGAGTAATAATAATTCTTTTTTTTGTAGACGGATGAAACTAGAGAAGTCTCACATTGGCAGTTTACGTCGTGGCCCGATTATGGAGTTCCCTCATCGGCGAAAGCGATGTTAGAATTTCTAGAAAGGGTTAGACGGCAGCAGGCTAGTATGGTTAATGCTTTGGAAGACACGTGGGCGGGTCATCCGAGGGGGCCACCCATTGTGGTGCATTGTAGTGCTGGCATCGGCCGGACAGGTAAGCATACAATCATGGTCACTGAAATACTAACAGTTGTTCTCACTAAAAATCTAAAATTTACAGGCAATTTGAATAACACACAGTACAGTATCAGCATTAAACCTAGGGACAAATTAGCGTATATTTAACGCGCGTTAAAAGTACGGCGTGACACGCGTAGCAGCATTCTTAACTGGAAAATTTCAGTGGCCCACGTTGAAGTCGCGTTAAAGCCTAAAAGGCTTGAGATACACATTTATCATTTTTTCAAAACCTTTATAGTATGAGATCCGGCTGCAAAATTAGTCGCTCATCGGGTGTTTGCTAAAAACCTAATTTTTACATACATTTATGATTAGGAGAATATGTATCTACCAGGGTGCCTATCAAAATGTGGCCGCTAGTATTTTTAATTAAATTAATATTAATTGATTTTTTAAAACATTTTATTCACTTGTTTTTTTAAATAAAATATCATCCACTTCACAGCAATATATACAGGGTATTCGGCACATGAGTAGACCTACGTAAATCTGAGATAGGTGGGGCCATCTGCTATGCGGTCCACCCGGATATTTTGACCTGGGCCCTAAGATTTTTTTAGAATATTTTTAATTTTTTTTCCAAATTTTTAACTTTTGAATTTAAAACTAAAATAACTTTTTGAAAAATCATGAATCTAACAACATTTTTATTTTATTTTAATCTAGACTAATACTAGAATTATACATATTTAATAATTGGGGCCCATGACAACTAAAAGGAAAAATACGGGCCCACAAACCACAAAAAGAGGTAAATTCTAAGAGCCAAATTTGAATTACATTAAAAAAAAACTAGAAATGATTGAGTATTTCTAATTAGTCAAAGACATCTTTAATTAATGCCCTTTTAAAGAATATGCAATAAACACAATTTGCTTGAAAACAGCAAGAGTTAGCGTGCAACATCACTCGTCAGACAAGGATAGCGATTGCCAGCTGTACGACACTTTAAAGCCATTGTGTATGCGTCAAAAGCTAGTGTGGACTTTAAAGCGTCGTACAGCTGTCGCCATCCTTGTCTGACGAGTGATGTGCATTAACTCTTTCACTACACCTTTAATACTTAGCATCATTAACAGCCAGCAACCCTTATATTCGGCCAGATTTAGTTTGATACACAAATCATAAATGTACGTCATGAATGCATAAATTTATCAAAATCATACCTGTTTACAGCAGGCTGCGAAAAGGATTGAACAAGTGCGCAATTGCAACCCTGATTTTTTCAAAGTCTTTATAAATATTGCTGTCAAGTGACTGATATTTTATTTAAAAAACAATGAAAAAGTAATGAAATTTTTTCAGAAAAATTAATTAATAATAATTTACTTAAAAATACTAGTGGCCACATTTTGATAGGCCCCCTAATCATAAATGTAAAAATTAGGTTTTTAGTAAACACTCGATAAGCGACTAATTTTGCAGCCGGATCTGATTGTTAGACTATTAATTAATATTGAATTGGGGTACCAATAATTTTGTTGAGGTAAAATGGCACAATATTGTTCGCTGCGGCGACAAAAGTACCCATTCTCTGGTGTAGCTCTGCTGCTCCTCTTATAAGTACAGTGAGACCTGGTTAAGTGGGACCTGGATAAGTGAGAAACCACTATAATTGAGAATTACCATGAGGTCCGGGCACTTCTTTATTGAATTACCTCTGTTAATGGGACTTTTCGAACCTGGTGGCAATCCCCTGTATAAGTGAAACATTTTATCAATTTTTGCGCAGTATATTTAATAGATAATAGAATCTGTTAATGGAATAAACGGTACATTTCGACCTCTATAAGCGGGGGCCTCTGTAAATAAGACAACAACTATTTTAAACCTGTCTAATTGGAAAACTGGATAAATGAAAACCTCTTTAAATGGTACAAAATCTTTGGTCTCTTGAAATCCCAATTAACCAGGTTTTACTGTATTTCCACGGCTTTTGCTCAAAAGAATATGCTAATATAATTTTGACTTTGTACGGTCCAATAAGGCAACACAAAGAGCAACTATCATGCTTACTTTTAAAGTCCCTTTGGAGAAACAGCAAACTTCCCGCTGGTTCTCATTCTCTAGAGTGGCTAGACTGTAAAACCAAAAAAAAAAATGTTTGATGCAACAAATGACCGTCTTGTCTTAGGTGTGTTTTAATTGATATTATAAATAAATAGATTTAGTAAAAGACATGATGTTTACGTATTTACTGTTTTGTCAGATTGTTTAAAAATACTCTTTTTTACAACCCAGCAACCAACAATGGCGCAAAATTTTTGGTCAGACAAACCCAACTAACACTACTTTATAAAATCATTTTACCCATTTTCGAGTAGTGTTTTGTTTTAATGTAATTTACTTTAGTAATATCCTTTCTGGATTTGTACATAAATGTATTTTCCATTTTTATTTCAGGAACATTCTGTACCCTGGACATCTGTATATCGAGGCTAGAAGACCTTGGTACCGCTGACATACGTGGCACCGTAGAGAGGATACGGTCGCAACGAGCCTACTCCATCCAAATGCCAGATCAGTATATTTTCTGTCACTTAGCGCTTATCGAATACGCTCTTATGAAAGGGTACCTGCAGTCCGTCGACTTGGCAGGCTTCGATCAAGGGGCCGACGAAGAATCGGACTAGTTAGTATTTTTAAATTAATATTTATATATTTGATGACATAATTGATATATCTAATAAATGGGTGAACGGAGAAGTAGATACAAATCTTAAATGTGCTGACAGAGATGTAGTTCATCCCAAAAAAAAAAAAATTGGATGACACATCATTTAAATTTAACCACTTTTTGGCGTAAAAACATTTTAAAAATATTTTGTGATGTTAAAAACTAAAATCGACATGTTGTCATATGTAGTGACACAAAAGATTTTTCCTTGAGCTTACCACAGTGCTATGGTTAGGTATGACAATGTTGCAGGTCATGATTTATCTATAAGTGAACAGCTAAACAACATATAAAAGCAAATCATACTGTATTTAAACGCATAATTATTTCTAAAAAATCTTTTATTCAGAATATTTTTTTTGCCAATACTGAATATTCCATCTATATTTTACTTACGGTTTTGTAGAACAGTAAAATTAAGCAAATTTTTTACATCAAACAATGTTAATTTAAGTTTTTCTTGAGCTAATGGCTCAGTATGATTACTATCCTTGTTTGGGTTGTATTTTAAGAAAGAATAACCTGCCAATGATGCCTCCACCGGGTAACCAAACAGTCTTGCCATTCTGAACTGAACTGCTATGTTTATGGCTTGATACTAAGTCAATTCGCCAGCTCTCGACCTTATAGACAGAGCTTTTCAGGGCTTTGGATGTCGGGCTCTGAAGCCCGCAAAAATTCCGATTATTTAAAAAATTTAAGCTTATGAAAGGCACAATTAATGGCGGTCCGACCAAGGACTGCTACTGGAATTGCGCATAATCGCTTTCTGTCAGTTTTGACGCTGCGCTGAAAACATCTCGTGCAAACAAAAACGAAAAAACCGCCAGTTTTATAGGAATCTTCTCCTCACAGCCCCTAGCCCTAGAGGAAGGACCCCATTAATTGGTCATGAGTCTCTCCTTCATCCCCGAGGAGTTACTCAACTAATTTCCGGTATGGCATTGCTGCACGGTAATCGCCAGCTCGATTTGGTGGGACTTTTAAAAATTTAGTTGGGCGGTGTGGTAAGTTTGAGGTTATGATTAGAAGTATTATGCGATGAAATACGAGTTCACTTTCTGTTTGGCGTTTGGTCAGTAAACACGTGCGTTGAAAGCTACAGAGCTTCTTTGGAAAACGGCCGCTGAAGGCGTCAAAAAAACGTATTTAACTATTTGGGACTAAGGAGAATTTCAACCAGCCAGTTACTTGGCTTAAGGTTTGTACGTTAAACCACTGTGACGTAGCGTTGAAAAAAGTATAACTAGTTTATAAGCTTACCTTCATTAACTACAGTTGGTTTAATTGAAGTTCTACCAGTGATTGAGGTCAAATATTATGACAATAGTCACATTCAAAACGTCCTTTAGTTAAGAAAACAGAAAACCACAACGGTGCAATTGGCCATTAGTAATGCTGTTAAAGTGTATACCCATATCTTAACTAAACTAACGGCTTGGCTGTAAACAATGTTGAAGGGTCCTTTGCCTCTTGCTAAGCTTTAATACAGGGTAGACCGAGTTGGGGAATTTAATTAGCATCAAAGTTACAAAGCGGGGTTAATTAACTCTTAAAACAAATTAAATTAAACTATTAGTTGTTAGCTGTGGTAAAATTGAGAAAAGGTCTCCAATTTAAAATCGAATTTTTATTTTGTCTACTAGGATGTGGGAGGTAAAATATTGCCAAAAAGTAATGATCAGTGATTATCATCGGTATTATTTTTAATTGCATATTTGTCATTGCCAACTGACAACCACCCACTAATCAAACTTATTAGAAACATTTAAAATTTGTATCTGCTTTTGTAAATTAAGATATCAATGATCAGTATGGGTTGCTATTTTGTTATGTTTAGTAAACTAACAAAAAAAATCAGTATGAAAATAAATTTATTTTGTCTTTTTGTTGAATGATGTATATGCGTGAGTTCCAGTGAGTCATTAGAAAATAGTTGTTTTGTCTTTTTTGTATAATATGTGAAACATATTACGTATATAATTAAATTTTTATTTTGTTATGGAATCTAGTTGATAATTTTTCAAATTACTCGAGGATCAGATCTATTTTTGAAATGTTCTATAAAATTCGTTTGCAGTTGACTTAAGTGTTTACGCAGTTGTCGCTCATATTTAACAAAAATGTGAAAGTCATCTTATGTATTTTTTCTTTAGAATTTGAAAGAATAGTTAAGTCAATGATTTTTTTTAACAAGAGAGATGTAACATAAAATTAACATTCTCTTTATGGGGCACCATATTTATTGGTTCGTTTTTAAAAGTGTAATTTTTTTTTAATGTTCAATAAAATAGATTCCGTATTTATTTTAAGAAAAAACTGATTTAATGAAATTCAACTGAAAAATTTGCGATTTAAATTAGAAGATAGAAAAAGGTAGCAGTAATAAATACTCGAAATGCCAAAACACAAAAGTTTATCAAAGACAAGTAATTATTAATACTACTACAGTATTAGCGAAACAATTCTAAGAATTTTTATGTTCAGTGTAGCCGCTAGACTTGCACAGAATATTGATTTTTTTGTGTTTTGACATTTTATTATTAACTGTTTCCTTTTTTTCTTATTTAAATCGCAAATTTCTCATATGAACTAAATTAATTTTGTTGTAATTAAAAGTAAACCAATAAATGTCTCAAAAAAATGTTACTTTTCCTAAGTGTTTTTCAGAAATCATAAAATTCACAAGATTATATTTTTTTTGTTAAGGGAAGCCACAAATATGGCCCTCCATAGTTTTTGCTGGGTAACCCTGTACTCAGAGCTGTTTATAATATAACTGGCAGAAAGTTGGTGTAATTTTTATTGATTTTTTAGAAAATGTTTTTCCAAAAGTTGGTGCTAAAACTGATTCTGATGGTGTCTGGTTTGAAGTAGGCTATTCAACTAGTTGGTAAATGTGGTTCCAAAAACTTAAAATGTTTTAAAATCAGCATTAAAAAAAAAAACAAAAATTACAAATAATTTTTGGACATTCTATATATTTATTTGAATTTAACAATTTTTATTATGGAAGGTTTTTCTAAAAAATTAATAATAAAATTTCTCAAGTAACGGTATTTCCGTAGGGCTAAAAATTCTTACAGTATGCCAAGTTTAAGCTAGTCTTGTAATATGGTAACCACTGCTGGTAGGTCTCAGCCCTGCATAAGTACCTAACAAATCAGTCGAAAGCACACCTTTTGACTGGTCTGTTAACATTCAGATTTGCGTAAGTCGTTGTAGCTACGACAATCGCGTAAAAATTCACATAAAAATAAATATGGTAATACAAATGATTTCTTCAGGATTTTTACAAAAATAAGCAGTTAATTCACACATAGGACAATTCTCACAATTTTTTTTTCTTAATGCGGGACTGCGTAAATAATCTTAAATATCGAAAAAAATATTGTAAAAGTCGGATAATATGATAATTTTTGTTGGTTGCAAACGAACTGTAGCTCAATAAGTGTGCTTACCAATATTCAGCAGTTCCTTCAGTTATAAGCATAAGGATTCTTTTAAGATGTGATGGTAGCAGCAAGAAAACGAGGGAGTTTTCGCAGTAATTAATAACAATTGATAAATCCAACTTGTGTTATGGTGTCATTATCTTGTTTCTTGCACCACATAGTTATTGTCAGTACAGAAGAAATAATTTTAAACTATTTTTTTATTAACTAAATAAGTGTTACATTAACCATTCTGGATAGTTAATTGAAAAAAAACTGATTTTTTATTTTTCATATTTAGCTAGGGAAGAGTAAGATACTGATATTGTTTATAATTTAAAAAACTAAATTAAAATTGAACTGATACACAATTTAAATAAGTATTCGCTTTTCATTCCTTAAACGGATTTTTAAACCTTTGTCAAGGTTATTCCCAAAGGAGGTGGCTAAAGATCAGCCATGTCATTTATTATATGTATAATAAGTTTAAGTATCTTTTCTTAAAATTCAAAATAGCAAGTACTAAAAAAAAATCTTTAGGCTTGCCATCTTTATTGAATTGTTGCCATTTTAGACGTTATTTGATCTTTTATTTTAAAAAATTTTATGATGTGCTTTGTGCGCCACAATATTTTTTTGTCTTTAATATTACAATTGAAGGGTAAAAGGGAAAACGGGCTAAGTAAAATTTTATGATTTTGAGAAAAGTAATTTTAAATTTCAAAATGCTATAAAAACTAAAGTATTTGGATTGTTAATTTTTTTTAACAATATGTGTTCAAACTATCTGAGGTCTGTGCCATAAACGGCAAGCATTTTAAAAAATTATTGACGGAAAAATCAACAAATTATTGATAACTGGTCGTTTTTTCCCGGAATTTATAACACTTTTGTTTTGTAAAGTATGTTTATTTTACTTAACATCCAGCTTTATGCCTATATAACCAATATAGTGAAGCAAAACTGAACTAAAAAATAATATTCGGTATTCCCATATGAATCACCTAAAATGAAAACAGATTTTTTTTGTTTACTTTGAAAGATGTTTTTATAGGAAGAATTTTCTCATTCCCAGTTAATTATGCACCAGCGAGGTAAAATAATCTTGAGCTTCTTTTCCACAGAACTTTTAAAAACTCTGCAAATTGGTAAATTTTCGCTAAATTAAAAATACAAGCGTTTTAGCAATATAACGTGGAATACAGAAAACGCGCCATAGCCCGTTTTTTCTCGGTACCGCACGGACTTATCACGTTATTCCCCAGTACAGGATAATTTTTTTATTTAATATCTCCTGAATTATCGCGCTCTTGTGGGGGATTTTTTTTAGAAAAAAATTTAACAATATTTTCTATCGAATAACGTCAGTATCTCAATTTCGCAAAAAATTGACTTAGCCCGTTTTTCCTCTGTACCCTTTAATTAGAAAGCTTATAAACTAGCATTTATTTTGGTGCGTTGAGCACATCATGAAATTTTTTAACATAAAAGATCAAAAACCGTCTAAAACCGCAAAAATGCAATAAATATGGCAAGTTTGAAGGTTTTTCTTTTGGTACTTGCCATTCTGAGTTTTTTTCCAATTTATTGTAGATGTAAATAAAGATATTTAAACTTTTTAAAAATATAAAAAAAATGGTCTAAATTAAAACTTTAAATTTTCACAAATATGATGGGCGAGAAAAGGCCGATCCTTACCCACCTCCTTTAGATTTAATTTATAGGGTGGTCCATATAAAACAAAGTGATACACTTTTATTTTAAACTTTGGCTTGAAATATAATATCATCCTCACAATTTTATACTGTCAAATGTCATATTTCAAAGTTAACTATGAAAAAAATCTTGACTATATATTTAGAATCTTAACATTAGGATCTGATATTGCCAATTTTATCATTTTTCATAAGTAATGTATGTAGATTATCTTACGATCTTCCTTTTCTTTTTAGAAAAAAAAAACATTTTAATTTGAGATTCCATTGTTTGTTATTGTCTTACTTTTTCTTTTATTTATCCTATTTACCTAACTATTCAGAATTGAATTTGTATCTCCAGCAGTTAAATTCGATATTCAAACCAATAATAGTTAGTACTATTCGAAAATATGGCTGCCGATATAGGTAGTAGTGCGTGGTGCGCAAGATCAATGACGTCAGGTATACGTATGCAAATTGAATTTCACGGAGGTCATTACTGCAAAGAGTCATTTGGGCGAAAAGGGGTTAATAACTTTAAATATGTTAACATAAATCAATGTTTTCTCTCATATTTATAACTAGATAGATAACATAGTGTCGTTACATATCTATTTGGGAAATCAATTTTTTGAGTTAGTGTTTTTTAAATAGGTATCAACTGGACAGGGTGACCCAAATTTAACTTTTAGCAATGTAAACTTTTTAAAAATTTATAAGACATATATGATTGGTTCAAATGGGACACAGTTCCGCAATTAAATCTCCAGTAAGGGGGCATCAGAAGTTTAAGAAAATATGATTAATTTCAAATATATGGGAAAACAAAAAAAGATATATTTTTTTTATATTTTCCTAACTTATTTAAATATTTTAAAAAAGAAAACAATCTAATTGTCGCATTTTAGGCTTTATAACGCCAATATTTCTTAAATTAAACGTTTTAAATTTTGAGTAAAAACTAAACATTACTCGAGGCATTCATGGTTTAAATACACTATATGAAAAATACTAACTCAGCGGGCTCTAAATTTGACCAATTTATTTAAATTTAATTGTGATTTTTAAAGCTTTTTAAATAATACAGGTTAAATAAAATAATTTGAACACTTTCTAGACTATGATAATAATCCTAAATGTTTCAATAAAATTGTTGAATTAAAACTAAAATAAATGTATCTGTAATTACTGTATAGTAAAATAATTTAAATATCTGTCTTGGACCTGATTTAAATAAATAAGATATTTACCTAAAGACTGTCCGCTTTCGAAACGATCCCTTTAAATTAATTTTTAAGAAATTTTATTTACGTTTTTAATACCACTTGTTAATTTGTGAAATACGTTTTAAGTTAAATCTAAAGTTACGTTGCAAAATATTTTATGTGACTATTTATTTATGAGAAATCTTTGTAATGTAAATATTGTATTTTATTTCTTAATATACAAATGCTTTTTCTACCTTGTAAGTTTTTTATTTCCTACGAGTAATAAAATTATAGATATCTTCAAGTCAAACAAACAACTTCGAAAAAAATATCTGTCAAGTAAACCCACAAATTTCCTTACTTTATATTTAATTGCCAAACATTTTGTAATGTATTAATTTACTACTATTAATATATTAACAAACAATTTGATACCTACAGGAACCAAACGTGTTTTTCATACATTTAAATTAGATTCGTTAATAAAAATTGCGCTAATTCTGTGATGGCAAAAAAAGTGGGTCCATGCGACTATGATTTATTTTATTATTAGTTAAGAGTAAGCTACAATGTCTAGTTTTGCCTCACCTTTGAATATGATTTTGTTAGTCTTCAGGAATCAGTAGGTTACGCTTGACGCATACATTGGTTCTAATTATACAGTCATATTTGCGTCCTAGACTAATTTTTTATTCCTAAAAGTGCGCACAGATGCAAAAACTAACTGTATCCGATTTAAAAACCAGTTTGAAGGGTTCAAATACACTCCTGGACATAAAAAACCGGACAAAGAAAATTTTGTTTAAATTCAATCTTAAATAACGTTATCAGTATTCCATCGATTTTAATTATTTTGTGTCAAGTTGTAGGCACTATTATCCTGATTCTCATTTAATACCGGCCTTGCAAGAATTTTAAATGGGCTTGATGTTAAACAAGGTAGAACCAAAAAGTGCATTTTGCCCTAAACTTCAAAACACCCTGTGAAAGAATTTAATGACAAAATGATGAATCTTTGTAGGACATTGGTAAGCCACATCTTTTCTTACCATTCAACTTTTCGATTCATATCCATATCTTTATTCTTAAAGAAAACACAAATTTTTAAAGAAAAATATGCAATTTACAACAATATCTTAAATTTGAGAAAAAAAGAGCGCAGTTTACAATAGTAACAAAAACTAAAAAACATAACAGATAACTTAAACAGATAAATAAACCTTAATACTCATATAGTGTATTACCCCCTCGTACTCTAATAACTGCTGCCATGCGACGTGGTAAGCTTTAAACACAAATGGCAATCGCCCTTTGCGGCATGTTACCCCACTCTTCAAGAAGAGCCACTTGAAGATCTGGGATGGTTTCTGGTTGTCGGTTATGAACAAGCCTCCTCAACATGTCCCACACATGCTCGATCGGATTTAGATCAGGGCTTCGTGAAGGCCAATATAATCGTTGAATGTCCATTTTTCCAGATTATCATTAACTACTCTTGCGACAAATGGAGCAAAAGGAATGACGTGGTCGGCTAAACATTCTTCGATATAACGGTTAGCCAGTTAAAGCGTCATTTTCGATTAAAACAAGGTCTGTACGGGCTTCTATTGAAATTCCAGCCCATACCATGACACTATCACCTCCAAAAGGTGTTCTTGGAGATATACAACAATACGCAAATCGTTCGCCTTGTCTTCCTAAACAAAAACGCGATTCGTCTGTATATAGCATACATGCTCACTCTTCGTCATTAAATTCTCTATGATCACGGACAAAAGTTGAGCATGATGGGCTGCAAGTACAGCTGGACAAGCTGTTGGTCTTGACATCAATCCCTGTTTACGTGATCTACAGTGGACTGTTCGTCCAGACACTCTTGTGCCACGTACATTTTCAGTCGATGACTAATAACATTAGATGTTACTCCGCGATCCCGTAAAGCAGTTAGAGTCACAAAATGATCATCTCTTTGGTTTGTGACTCGTGGTCTTCTTGAGCTACTGATCGCATTGTGTATAGTGCTTCTGGCTCTACCCAAGAAGTTTGCAATGAAACGTATATCACCACCATCTTCGTTTAATGCAACAGTTTAAGCAACATCTTCAGGTCGCATATTAAAGAAAATAATGCTAAATGACGATACACTGATACTTTTTATAAAAAATAAACACAATATAAACAATAATCGTTACATTACTATGCAACGTAAGGTACCTTGTTTAAAATGTAATGTTTTAATTTTTGTTATTGTTGAAAATTTCATATTTCTCACATTTGTGTTTTCTTTAAGAATAAAGATATGGATATGAATCGAAAAGTGGAATGGTAAAAAAAGATGTGGCTTACTAATGTCCTACAAAGATTCAACATTGTGTCAACATTTTTCCACAGTGTTTTGAAGTTTAGGATAAAATGCACTTTTTGGTTCTACCTTGTATTACACCAAGCCAATTGGAAATTTTTTCAAGCATTAAATGAGAATCAGGAGGATAGTGCCTACAACTTGACACAAAACAATTAAAATCAATGGAAAACTAATAAAGTTATTTAAGATTGAATTTGAATAAAATATTCTTTGTCTGGTTTGTTATGTCCAGGAGTGTATTTAAAAATGGAAACAATCTGCGTATAGAAAATGACTCATTTTCGGTTGTACCGAAAACGATTCTTTCGTTTCTTAATGGATCTGCTTTGTCTTTACCATTTATTTAGATAAATCTTTCTAACTAAATGACGGATATCCCAAAAAATAAGGAAACAGGACGTACCAATATACTGCTAAAAAGTAAATGCAAACAGGCAAATTTTCAGATTAAATATATTTTCATTCAAAAATTTTCCCAAATAGGGATATGTACCAGGTGCAATTTGGAATAATAAATGATAGCAGAGTAAAAGAGAGGGAAAATTACTTTATTAAATAATTCAACATATGAAATTATTTTTCAAACTTTTTTACTCCACTATAATAAATACGATTTAATCGTTCTATAACAATTGCACAATAATTTTAACATTGATTTGTGCATTTTTTAAATTACTAAAAAGTAAAAACTTAATAGACATACAACAATAAAATAAATATTTTACAGTAAAGATATAATACAAATAACATCACAATATATACATTAAAATATTTTCTGTTAAGTACATCTTTATCACTATCTTAAGAAATCAAAACGTTTGTTCTAAACGAAGTTTTATGAAATTTTTGATTTGTTCAACCGATTTTAATGAAATCAAGTTTACTTATTCAGACTTCCCTATTAAAACAGAGCATATTTCGGGCGATTCTATTTCTTTAAAAATATAGGGGCCATAAATGATCGGAAGTTAGTGATATGAACAAATAATAAATTCAGACTAGTCCCTTATTAAAACAGCCACCAATGACATAAAAATAATATTTTAAAAATTCCATTTACATGTGCTGGTGAACTTGAACTTACACATGCTGTGTGCTGCAAATTAGCATTTTACATTTTTACTGCGTTACTTGTTCCGGAGTAATGCGTTCCTTTTATTTTGTCACGATTGTGTCCAAAATTTATTTTTTATATTTGGTTTTGTTTGTGTAATGGCGCGTTTAAAGTAAATGAAAATAATTTAACTTTAACCCATGCGAGGTTTTTTTTTTAAATAAGATTAAACTAAACCCAATTGGACTCCCTTATGAAATAAGAAACCAACCGACATTTTTAAGGTTTTGAGAAAATGATGAAAAACGTTTTAGATTTTTACCTCAAATTTTCTTTAAATTAATGCATTGTCAATGATACATTTTGACACATTCTAGGTACATATAAATATGCTAACTTATTTAGCAAATAACATTCCGAAATGCTTTCTAAGTATGAAAAAAATATGTTGTTCCCTATTGTTTGATGTTAATATTTTGCATTATCTTTTAATCAGAGTATGACACCATTTTATTTGGGAAAACAACATTCAAACCAAATACAGTCGTATAACCATTTACATCATAACCATTAACCAAACAAAACCACTTAATTTTCTTCTAATTAACAAGAGCAGTAATTAACAAGAAAAATTGAGTGGCTCCCTATTGTTTATCAAAAACGTTTTATTTGCATCAATTCTAGCAGCATTATCTGCTGCAAGAATTAGGTGCAGCATTGTATGTTTAGGTTTCACTTCAGGCATCACTTTTCCATTCGGTCATTGATCAAATAAAAATATAATATTGATAGCGATTTTGGGAATGTCAAGTCTTACTCAAATAACGAAAACTTTGGTATGAATTGACAGATTAGTAAATAAAAAAAACACTTGGGTTTATATTGATTTATAGAAAAATAAACTTCAACCAGTGACAAAAACCTAACCTATTTGGTTCCTTATAGAAAAGTGTGTTTTTTTAAGGTTTAGTAACCCCTTAAATTTTTAGGAGTCAGTACTGAATCACCCTGTATATACATAAGTCGACATTCTCGCAATGTTTTTTAATTGTTGGTTTTATTAATTATAAATAAGGATCTAATAAGTAAAGTTTTTCAGTGAAGAAAATCTATTTGCTAAGAAAAAGAAAAAAATATTGTATTTTTATGTTACATAAATATAAGGCTTTTTTGTTTAGGAGACCACTGGTCACGTTTTTCGGTTTTGGAGGTCTACCTTATATTGAATTGGTGTAAGTTTATTAATTTCAGATATGTTTTTAACAGCTAACATGAATCCCTTGCAGATCGTAGTCGACCCCTGGGTGTCCCTTTGGGAATCACTTATGTAATATCCCAGTATAAAGATGACATGCGGTTTTGGATTCGTCAAGAAACAAACTTTACACTAAAAATTAATAAACAAAGTTTTGGATGGAGAGCAAAAATATACATAGGCTATAACGGGGGGCTAATAATCGAAAGGTAATGTAAACCCATTTCAAGCTGGCCTGTTTTTCATTACAGAATCAAAGTAACCAAATTTCAAACTTGTCCTGCACAGCAGAGTGGGGACTGCTTGAAACCTATTTTACCGGATAAGTGTAAGCAAATTCATGAGACTGTTAAAATGTAATTATTTAATAGTGAGTTGAAGTGCTATCGCAATTCCCTTACCCACTGTTTCTCTAAAAAGTTTATGATTTGTTTAATTTATGACTAAACTAGCGCGGCCATTTCCACCAAGTACAGTAAAAATGTTTAAAACGCTATTCAAACCCAACATGTCCAGCAAAGAAACTATAGGTACTATAGTCGGGCCAATTTAATTTGAGAGTGACCTAAGCAAAAACAAACGAACAAAAGTATACTTTACTGGTCAATTTAAAGCTAGATATACTAGCAGCATAGGTTTTTACAATGTTAAAAATAAACAGAACTTTTAACAAAGGTATTTAACACGTAAACAGGTAGCAGACGTCTACGCCATCTGCTGACCAAAGGGCAAAGCATTAGTTAAGCAGTTAGTTAAGAAATTAACTACACCATTAGTAACACGTATTCTTTAAGTGAGATTGCATTAATCTAGCCAAACAACCAATATTAAAACAAAAACTGATGCAATTAATTATTTTTAAGTTGTACATAATATAAATAATACCCTTATATGAAAAAAAGTTCTATAGTCTAGATCCAAATTAGGGATCACTGCCAACCGGATGAAAATTATTTTTTATCGTAATATAGTAAGTTATAATTAATTCATTAAAAAAAATTAAAATTTTTGATACTACCTATATAATTGCAATTCTTATTTTTTTATTCTTCATACAGTACTAATACACCACTGTTTTTTTTTCAATTTCATAAATAAAGCTTTTAAACATTTTTGAAATATAAAATTAAACATAATTTTTGGTATATTAGTATTGCTATGTTGAATAAAAAGGATTGACATTACACAGGAAATATCAAAACTTTTCAATATTTTTTTTAATTAACCATAGCCTTGACCATTATTTCTTAGGCAACCTATTCGTAATACATTTGTTTATGTACTTTTTTGATAAAAAAATAGTTTCCATCTGGTTGGCAGATGGGTGAAGGTCCCCTCTAAAGGTCGATTCTCACTATACGTACCGTCAATCTCCCGTCACAGACCGGCAATGTCACGTCAAAATATTCTATAACGTATTTTGAATGGTACTGTTCACACTAACTCCCTATGTGATGGAGCATCGAAACAGTCAAAACATATTATAGAATATTTTTAAGTGACTTTGACAGGACGTTGACGTTACGCATAGTGAGAATTGACCTTAATTCGGATCCCATACTATTAAAAGTAATATTTTACAGTAAAGGTAGTATAGAATTTTAAGAATAACATTTAAACTGTAATTTACTATTTTAGTTACATATTTTAAAGCTTTGTAGACACTTTTGAGGTTTATTTAATTTCTACATCCTTACATTTTAAAACAAATTCCCCCTTGTAAATGGGTTGATGGCGTCACTCACAAATTAAAATGGCCAATGTATAAACACTAAAACAGACCGATGGTCGGCCGTATTCACTAAAAAAGTTTTAGGTTTTAAACCCAATCTAGTTGCCATGGACATTTTAACTTCTACCTAACCATTTTTGTTTTGTTCATGAAATAATTAAAGTTTTGACAGTATATGTCAGTAAATAAATTGCATTTTCCCGGAAATTCAACACATTAAACATTTTTTTGGTTAAAAATAAAGAAAATACAATTTTCTTGCGTTACAGTGTAAAGTTGTCAGTTTAGGCATTTTAAAAAGGTCCTAAATTAACTGCATCTTAATGAATATGGCTGTTAGATTTTGTGAAAAGATACTCAATTAAAAGATATAGGCTGTCCATACACCTCTACATTTCCATCAATACACTTTTTGTATATCCATATTAAACTTGCCATTACTTAAATATGTTTATAGATATACAACATCTTTGAAAAAAGTAATTTTCCTTAAATAATTTAAATCTTTTAACTCAAAATTTTCGCCAGGTACTCAATAAATCTCGAAAATACAGATGTATGACAAAACTCATATACTCAGTAACGGTGGGCTTGAACGTGACTTAAATGCAAGGTTTTAGCACTTCCGATTTTCTTTCGGCATTCGATTCCTGGACTCGAAGAAGGTCAGAAAAAAAATTTCACCGTAATCCTTAGAGCCGATTTCGAAAAAAAACTTTTTTTTCAATGGAAAATGCAAAGTTCAAAATATGGGTATTTGGGTTTTTACGCGTATTCTCCAGGACTTGGGACACGCTTAATTTGGCAGAAATAAGATTTTCAGACATGCTGCAGTAGAAGAACAAAGGCAGACAAACCTTTTTTTGAATACAGCTCAAGATATCCCTTTAATTTGAGTTTCTTAACGAAAAAAAGAATGAACAAAAAACTTAATTTGTGATAGCTGGTAATTTAAGTGACAAATAATGTTCAATATTGGTACAAAAATGAACCAGTTTATCATTTTAAAGTAATATCTGAGGTAAAAAGCAATGGTACAGAAATTAAAATTACTTTCATTTTTTAATCAAATCTGCTAATGAGGAATAAGTTATCAATGGACACCATTGTATTCTCGCACTGCGGTCAGTAATCTAGTCCCATAATTTGAATAGCTGCAAACAAATTTAAGGATTCAGGGGAAAAATTATTTGTTCTGGCAATGATTGCAGCCACACAAGAAAACGACGAAAATGTTAGAATGTTACGGTCTCTCTTACAAATCAATCATTTTGCCGACACAATTGCGACCGATTTGAAACTAGCTAATATATTAGCGGGGATCATATCTCATGACAGTAGCTTCCCATGTAATTGTTTTGCCTCAAAGGAAAGCTTGAACAGTTGCCGTGAAAGAGAACTGTAGAAAATACAAGAGTTGTTTCAATGCGCCTATTCTTTCAAGAGGCGCGGATGACTTCAGACAAATTCTTGACATCACTCCACCCCCCGAATTGCATTTAATTCTTGGAGTAGTAAACACTCTCAATAATCGGATGAAAATAGAATTTAGGTTCGAATGATTTGAGTGGGCTAAAAGGTGCAATGTTAGTCATGAATTTGTGCATGGGGACCCTGCATTCGCGGTTATCTCATGCAAAGTTCTTAAAGTTATGTTAAATATTTCCAAGAAATTCGAGCGGTGATAGAGTCTTACTTTTCAATCACTCTTAAACCAAACTACACGCAAGCAATAGACATATTTAAAAAGAACTATTTAGATCTCCAGATCACTGTTACTCCAAAGGTCCATCCTGTTTTTTCCATGAGTTGGGGTTTTTTAGCGAGCGGGTCATGGAATTCGTGCACAATGATTTTGGGGTAATGTGGGACAAATATTAAGCCAAAAAATGTCATTCAGATTATGGGACTAGATTACTGACCGCAGAGAATACAATCGTGTTTATTTATAACTTATCGTTCATAAGTAGATTTGATTAAAAAATAAGAGTAAACTTTGATTTCTGTACCATTGTTTTTTATCTTAGATATAACTTTGAAATAATGAATCTGTTTATTTTGGTACCAATATTAAGCATTATTTGTCATTAAAATTTCCAGGCATCAAAAATTGAATTTTTTCTTTATTTCTTTTTTTGTCAAGAAAGTCAAATTAAAGGGATATTTTGAGCTGTATTCAAGAAAAAGTGTATATCTGCCTTTGTTCTTCTATTGCAGCATGTTCAAAAAATCCTATTTCCAACAAACTGAGCGTGTCCCAAGTCCAAGAGAATACGCGTAAAAACAAAATAACCATTTTTTAAACTTTGTATTTTCAATTGAAAAAAAAAAGGTTTTTAGAAATCGGCCCCAAAAGGTTAGGTAAAATTTTTTTTTCTGACCTTCTTTAAGCCCAGGAATCGAAGGGGAAAGAAAATCGGGATGCCCTTACATTTAAGCCCACGTTCAACCCCCCGTGCAGTATCTATAGCTTTTAAAAAAAAAATAAATAAAACGTCCTACATAGTATGGTGCCCCAACCAGTTAAAATTTAAATAAAATTTTAATACCTGATGGTATATTTATATAAACTAACCAATCCAATTTTAACCCCCGCACTTTAAAATTTAAATGTACACTTCTAACTTTCACTAAAACAGTTACTATCTTTTGCATGTCTTTTAAAAACAGATCTAAGTATTGAAATTATAACATTTTAAAAAATTATACATTTTATATTACAGAAACTTATTTAAACCCCTCAACCTCAGTTCAAGTTTGCAGAAATAAATATTTCTTTAATATTGTTATCTTTATTATAAAATCAATAGTTATCTGCTGTTTTACTATTTTAATTCATATATTACCTAATTATTTTTAAATTATTCTATATAACTATCTGCTATTGTTCTATATTAGGAAGGACTCTTATATAGTTTGGTAGGAATGAGTATTGGTTTGATCATGAAAAGATAGCGGGAATAATAGAGAGGTTTTTTAGGTGTACAGTAGTTTTACTTATTTACTTTTTATATTAAGGATCAATTAAAGGAAGACGGAAAAACCCGGAAATTTGTGATTCAAAAACAGTGTTGCTATGCTAGCTAATAAGCTGAAAACTTTTCATGTAAAATGGGCATCTAGATAAAAAAATTTTTTAAAAAAAGGAAAAAAAAAAAAAAAACCCTTTTTTTTTAATTTTAAAAAGGGGGGAATTTAAAAAAATTTTTTTTATTTTTTTTTAAAAAAAAATTTTTAAAAAAAAAAAAAAAATTTTGGGGGTTTTCCCCCCTTTTTTTTTTTTTTTTTTTTTGTTTTTTTTTTTTTAAAAATTTTTAAAATTTTAAAAAAATTTTTTTTTCCCCCAAAAAAATTTTTTTTTTCCTTTTTTTTTTTTTTTTGGGGTTTTTTTTAAAAAAAAAAATTTTTTTCCCCTTTTTTTAAAAATTTTTAAACCTTTTTTTTTTAATAAAAAAAAAAAACCCCAAAAAAATTCCCAAAAAAACCTTTAAAAAAAACCCCTTTTTTTAAAATTTTTTAAAAAAAACCCCCCCAAAAAAAAGGGGGGGGGGTAAAAAAAAAAATTTTTTTTGGGGGAAAAATTTCCCAAAATTTTAAAAAAAATTTAAATTTTTAAAAAAGAAAATTTTTTTTTAAAAACCCCCAAAATTTTTAAAAGCCCCAAATTTTTAAAAAAAACCCCCCTTTTTTTCATTAAAAAATTTAAAAATTTTTTTTGGGGAAAACCTTTTTAAACCAAAAAAATTTGGGGGGAAAAAAAAAAAAAATTTTTTTTTTAAAAAAAAAAAAAACCCCCCCCCCTTTTTTTTTTTGCAAATTTTTTTATTTAAAAAAAAAAAAACTTTTTTTTTTTTTTAAAAAAAAAAAAAAAAAAAAAAGGGGAAAATTTAAACCCCCAAAAAAACCTTTTTAAAAAAAAAAAAAAGGGGGAAAATTTTTTTCCCTTTTTTTTAAAAAAAAGGGGGGGGAAAAAAAAAAAAAAAAAAAAAAAATTTTTCCCCAAAAAAAGGGGGGGAAGGGGAAAAAAAAAAAAACCCTTTTTTAAAAAAAAAAAAGGGGGAAAAAAAAAAGGGGTTTTTTTTAAACCCCCCCCCCAAAACCCCCCCCAAAAAATCACCCAAAAAAAGGGGAATTTTTTTTTTTTTTTTTAAAAAAAAAAATTTGGGGGCCCCTTTTTTTTGGGGGAAAAACCCCCCAAAAAAAACCCCCCGGAAAAATTTTTGACCCAAAAAAAAGGGGGGAAAAAGGTTGGGAAAAAGGGAAAAATTTTTTTAAAACCCGGGGGAAAAACCGGGGGAGGGAAAAAAAGGGGGGGAAAAAATTTGGGGTTTTTTTGGGGGTTGCCTTTGGGAAAAAAAAGGTTTAAAGGGGGGAAAAAAAGGGGGTTTTTCCCCCAAAGGGGGGAATTAAAAAAAAGGGGGGGAAAAAAAAAACTTGGGAATTTTTGGGGGTTTTTTTTTTTCCCCAAAAAAAAATTTTTAAAAAAATTTTTGGGAAAAAAAAAAATTTGGGGGTTGGGAAAAAGGGGGAAATTTTTTTGGGAAAAAAAATTTAAAAAAGGGGGGGTTTTTTTTTAAAAAAATTTTTTTTAAAAAAAAAAAAAATTTTTTTTTAAAAAAAAAAAAATTTTAAAAAAAAAGGGGGGCCGAAGGGAAAAATTTTTTAAAAAAAAAATTTTTTTAAAAAAAAAAAAATTTTTTTAAAAGGGGGGGGTTTTTTTTTTTGGGGGGGGGGTTTAAAACCGGGAACCCCCCCTTTTTTTTTTTTTTAAAAAAAAAAAAAAAATTTTTTAAAAAAAAAAAAAATTTTTAAAAAAAAAATTTTTTTTTTAAAATTTTCCTTTTTTTTTCCCCAAAATTTTTTTTCCAAAAAAAATTTTTTTTTAAATTTTTTTGAAAAAAAAATTTTTTTTAAATTTTTGGTTTTTTTTTTTAAAACCAAAAGGGCCCAAAAAAAATTTTAAAAAAATTTTTTTTTTATTAAAAATTTTTTTTAAAAAAAATTGTTTTTTTTTTAAAAATTTCTTTTTTTTTTTTTTAAAAAAAAAAAAAAAAATTTTTTTTTTAAAAAAAAAAAAATTTTAAAAAAAATTTTTTTTTTTAAAAAAAAATTTTTTTTGGGGGGGGAAAAAAAAAAAAAATTTAAAAAAAAATTTTTTTAAAATTTTTTTTTTTTAAAAAAAAAAAATTTTTTTTTGGAATTTAAAAAAATAAATTTTAAAAAAATTGTTGGTGTAAATGTCCAAACGGAACGTGGATTTGGATAAAGTAGGGGATGCGCCGGTAGAACATCGTGTCACTGTGGCAAGCTGGAGTTGGATAAAGCAAGTCCTGTCTTGGCAGAGAACTGTGTTCAAGTGTATGACGTGTTCTAAAGAGACGCTAATGTGGATGCAAGTGTATCTGAATGAAACAAGAAATGCATATCCAGATTATTGTGCCAAATAAGGTGTGAATCCAGATCGCTAGTGATGTGCGTAATATTGTGGAGCAGGAAACTATGTTAAAGTGACGTAAAAATAAATCGAGGCATAGTAAAGCATGTGGCTGTGTGACTGTATATGTACAGGGTGTCCGATTATAAATGTAACCCCCATTAACTTTTTTATTTGACATTTCGGAAAAACAAGTTTAGTATACAAATTTAGTGGTTCAAAATATTTAAAAAAACTTCCTTTTACTTATACAGGGTGTTTCAGAAAGTCTGGACGTGGTCCTACTATCTTATTTTGAGTCCCCTATTTTAGTATTTGAGATTTACACTCTCCTTGAAATTCCAAACATATTTTATGTAGCATACCCTATGTCTGACTTTAATGGTTACATCGCAGAAGTAAAAAACTATAAGCCTTATCATTATTACTATTATGCTATATCGCTATGTTTATTCATTTCATCAATAAGCCATGAAGTTTGACATATCCGTCAAATAACTTTCTGTCCGAGTGACATTTGTTTTAATTATTTGGCAAAATATTATTTAACTATGGGTTACTCTGAACAAGAAAGGAAAGACATTTATAAATTTTATGTTAGGAATAATTATATTCAAAAAAGGGCTCAAAGGGAATATAGACGTGTGTATGGCTGCAAAAGAGTTGTAACTAAGTTAGTTGGTAACTAAATTTGGACTATATGTATTTATTTGACATATATGTTAAATTTCATGGCTAATTGATGAAATCTACAAACGTAGCGAAATCGCGTGATAATGATAAAGCTTATGGATTTTTGCATTTAGTAATGTAATTATTAAAATCAGGCATATGATAATATGCTACATCAAATATGATTAGAATTTTAGAGAGAATGCTAATCTCAAATAAAAAATTGGGTACTCGTTTGAAATAAGATAGTAGGACCACGTCCAGACTTTCTGAAACACTTAGTACAAGTATAAGGAAGTTTTAGTAAAAAATATTTTGAAACATTAAACTTTTATACTGAACTTATTTTTTTCCAAACGTAAAATGAAAAAGTTAATGGGGGGTTACATTTATAACGGACACCATGTACAAGTGGACCCAAATGACATTAGTCATGCGCAGGCAGGATCAAATACATAGACCAAGGAGGTTTAAATTAAAAGTCAACCATAAAATGAAGGCGGTATTAACAATTCTATATCTGTTTAAATAAAAGATATATTACTATTGAGTAACAATATTAACAAAACCGTGTAACTAAAGTGTAACACAAAATTGTTAAAAGATTTGAGGATTTTAAATATTTCCCAATTTCATTTAATTGATCTTTTACAACAGTGACATATAACTTTAAAAACTTTAAAAATAATTTTATATCTGATTATTTTAATTTTAATTAGTTTTTTATTTTTCACAATGCAAATTGACCTTATTTAAAACTACATCTTGTTGCCTAAAAATTTCTAACAAACATTAAAAACTGATATTTTCCTATTTGTTATTAATGTCTTTTTACTTGGGTGATGTTACATACAATACTACAGAGAGATACCCAAAGAACATGCAACCAACACAATATTATTTTAATGTCAAATTTAGTAAGTTTTTATAATTCAATACAATAAAGACTTTTATGTTAATGTACTACTTGATAAGAATATATGATTACTTTCGGCTGTTTTTTTTTTGTTTAATCTAAAGAACTACGAAAGTATTTTTGTAAAGAAACCCAACCTTAACTTTTCATAATGCCTCCTAGTTTTTATTAAATTTTTATAAGAAAACTTGACATAAATTACGTTTTAATGATCACTATTACAAAATACTTTCTTAGTTGTAGAGAGAAAATACCTACTATCTCTTAAAATTTTATATAATAAATAAATTATCCAAAGATACAAAAAAAAATGACAATAAACATTTTCTAGGAATAAACGTGATTCCTATGTTCTTCTCGGGCTTTTATACGATCAGGTGTCTATCGAATTTTCAAAATATAGTTTTCAATTTTTGCAATATTCTTAGAGAAAAATGACCTTTTTCACACACTACCCTTTTTTATCTCAAGATGTTTTTAGCTACTGAATTCGAAATGTCGGTTAAATAACTAAAGAAATCTCATTTATTAAACAAGTTATAACTTTTTTTTTTCTATGTGACAAACTCTTCTAGTATCCTCTTTTTTTAGACACCCTCTCGACTTACTTTCAGTTATTTTTTGCTGTGAATTGTAAAATATATAACCTATCACAAAAGAAACCTTTGAAGTTTTTCAGTTAAAGTGACATTTATTATAGTCATATTCACAGTTGAGTTAAAGATGATAAATATTTAGTGAAAGTCTATATTGTTTTTTTATAGAAGATAAAATCAAAATAAATTCGCTAGGATAAGTCAAACTGACTTACAGTGGCGGGAGTCAGTCGCCAGTATCAAGCCATTTTCTTTCTTCGATGATCCTTTCGAAGCAATCCATAAGATATAGGTACTAAAAAGAAATAAACATATTTAATAATTTTTAAAAACCACAGCTCTCTAAAAAAAGTAAAACACTAATCTCCTATTTATTTCTTAAAGTTAATTTTAAAAATTATGTTTCATAATTCAACCCTATGGTCAACACATCAATTGTGTTGTTTTCACCCTTTTTACCCCCCAAGTATTAAATTATTAAAAAAAACGTATCTTTCATAGGTTCGAACTTTGATATCTCAAATTTTTGATAACTTGAATCAAATTTGTTGGCAATAGCATCAAGAGTGAACATTATGTGAAAACTTTACTTGATAACAAAGTTCTATTACTCGAATATCTTGATAACTTGAACGAAACATTTGGCAACACCTTTATAAGTCGAATTTTCCGGGAAGTCTTTAACTTCGCTTGTTTTTAAAACGGCGTCACATGCAGGCAGTTGGATCAAGGTGTCATACAATATTTAAAATGCCATTACCGGCGAAGGATTTAAAAAAACTTTAAAATGTTTGAAAGGAAATAAGAAAATCAACATAGCTTTGAGGGCTTCTGTCGATAAAGTATCCAATGCATGGAATATTGATATTAAGTCTGAGACCATTTCTAATTGTCGGCTTTGGTCAGTATTCTAAATGGAACGAGAAGAATAACATTTCTTTAATTTTTCTAAATGAATATTTAAAAAAAAGCAGTGACGAAGAAATGCAACTACAAAAGCAATTTGAAGCTTATTATGGTTTGAAACGCGCAGCAGGTGTTATGTTTTATGATTTTATCCATGTGGTTGATGATATCGTAACTTTAGAATTACCGACAGATGAAGATATAGATATTTACAGATCTACGCCAGAATCTAAACAGCCCAATAATCCAGATGACAGTAACAATTATATGACAGATCATTATTTTGAGGGTGATATGCAACAACCGCCTTCAAATGAGTCGATGGCAAATTTGTTGAATAAACACACAACGGATGTTTTGTATAGATGCCTAAAACAGCATTGAAAATTTTGTTAAGAACCAAAATAAAAAAATCCTCTCGTCAGTCACAAATAACCGAATTTTTTACTCTTAAATATTCAGTAGCATAGTATATATGTTTATTTTTATGTATAATTTGTGTATCTAAATATTTCCATAATATACATAAATGTATTACATTCACACATTGAAAATAAACTTAGTTAATGTACGAGTATATTATGTGTTTTGTTTAATAACTCGAAGTCTCGATAACTCGAAATTTTTTAATGACAAGTCGTGGTTTAAGTTGTCAAAGTTCGACTGTATATTGATCCGCCTTAAAACAGTAAGCCTAGCAAAGAAGTCCTTAAATTTCTGACGAGCCCTAAATAGAAAACTATAAATCCGACAGAAACCATCTTCCGCGTGGTTAAGCTACACATTATTACCTAACATTTCTCGAAAAATTACTCCTTAATCTCTATACCTAACGGAGATATGTTTTTTTTAAAAGGTAAATTTATGGAGTTTTTTCGGATTTTCTCGGCGGGAAATACTCGGAGAAAGCTCTATGAAAAAACATTTTGTAGTTTTTTTAATTTTCTAAAAAAGTCCCACTGACACCATTGCAATATCTCTAATAGATTTTAAGTTACACGCAAAAAACTTAAAAAATTACCTTTTGTGTACAGTTTTTATTGATTAATCAATTACTGTAAACAAATTCGCTGGGGACAAACCCGGGGTTTTCATCTATTTACCATGTTTTAAAAGGTGGCACAGGTTGTTTCCGACTAAATTTAAGTGCAAGAAAAAATCTCTATTTATTGGCCTTAGTTCTTTGATTATAAAACATGAAGAAGTAAATATATAAAGAAAACGAATACACCACCGAAATATCGAAAACAACATCTAATTACAATTTTAATTAAATAGTGATTAATAAACTAAATGAAGAGGTATTTTAAACTTACATAAGGGGTAAATATTTTTAACCACCGCGGTGTCTTATCTTGCCTATTATATTTAAGACAGAAAGCCATTCCTTCTTCGTCTATCTCCCACTGCCTTATTGTGTCCCACTCCAAAATCACCACTTGGCTTTCCAAAGTCCCGTCTTCCTGACACGCGTGAAGTTTTATTGCACTTGTTCCTATTGATAAGATCACATGTCCCTCTTTTCTGGAATCGCATGAGCAATGAGGGAAGACAATCTCGCCGTATCCCGGTAGTTCGCGAGCTAACTTCAGGTATTCCGTTGCCCTTGTGTTGTCTTGTAACGCTTTAAGTTGATATAGACGTTCGCCTGCGTTTATGTAGCCTCTGTTTACTTCATCTACTGCCTGAAAATAAAAACAAGGAAAACCATCATGGTAGCTTGCCAACAATAATATGTATACAGGGTGTAAAAAGTATGAGCTCAAAACAAGTCAAAAAGTTTATATGACGTGTGTGTCAAAACTTCACAGATTTTTGTCTAAACAATATCAAAGTTACAAACTTTGAAAGCAATTATTTTTGAAGAGCTTAACAATTGGAAACTTTTTTCTTAATCGCTTATTAGTAGATTCATTTGCTAATAAAATATACTACGTTTTAAAGGCTACCCAGAAGCTTTGTGCGTGGAGTCAAGTCAATTGTACATTGTGCGTACTGTCGCGATATTTTTGTCCGTTAAAATGCTTTCGAATAGGGAAAATATGTCGATATGTTATTAATTTACGCGAAAACTGGGTTTGTCGAAGTGAGGCTTGTGCAGAAACTAGAGGACGACATTTTAAGCAACTTATTTAAACTAAAATGTAGCTGTTTCTTTTTTTATAATTAGAGACTTTCTATTCTTCAAGCAAAACAAAAAAAATGGCTGTTTAAAAAAAAACAAAATAATTTGTGTTCTTAAAATGGTTATTCAGCCTAATCTTGTGGTTACAATTATTTTTTAATTACAAATAAAAATCCCAAATAAAGTAGCCACCACTACGTAAATAAACATCATTTTTAAAAAAGTGTAAATATGTAAAGCCTCGCAAAAAACGTTCGAATTGATGTGAAGAAGCGGGCGCGGTGTTGCCAATTTTTTTAAACTTTGAAAAGCCATATTTCAAAAACAATTAACTTTGGACCCACCGCAGGAGGACCTACAAAATAAATTTACCAAGCTTCTTAGCTATTCAAACTTACCTGCCAGAATATATAAGAGGTAGCTTGAGCGTCTGTCATGAGAGTTAATTCTTTCTGAATTGAAAATAGCCATTTCCGTACTGATAAGCATGTACTAGTTGCTGTACTATAATTTTGAATGTAAAGGTTGTGTGGGTATTCCGATGGTTGTAATTTTCTTTCTAAAAAAAATAGAGAATAACGTAAAATTTTTAAATAAATTTTATTTAATAGCGTCTTAAAATGATGATATTGGTTGCATAACCTAATTTCTTTAATTATCAACTTTATGTCCTACTTTTATTTGAGTGCCAGTATTAACGCACACTTACCAAAATTATATTCTACTATTTCGAAAAGGTAAAAATATTTTGATACTTTCTTGGTCATTCCAATTTTTTTAATAACAGCCTCGTATACATCGTCTGCATTTGCACTCCGCTTTAGTGTAACTGTCACAACTTCTCTATCGGGTAGTAATACCTAAAAAAAAGAGATAAATCTTGTTATTAGAATATTGTCGATATCAATCAAGTACATTTTAAAACCAATCATATTATACAAACAATTAGCAACAACAAAGTTCATATTTTCACTAAGTAAACCATAAAAATACTTGGCAAGAATGGTTTAAGGTGTATATGCTGCTGTAATTTACTGTTCAGAATATATTGTAACGATTCTGACAAACGTAAATAGTTATATTATCGCACCCTTAGATAAGAAAAATTTCCAGTGACATTCTAATAATCCATAAGACGTAATAAGAAGAATGATCTGGATAAATAATATGATTTAATATAGCGATATATGATTGTCTTTGGATTTCTGTAGAACTTGTAAGTTGGGAATATAAAGGCTGTAATGAACCATAGCCCGTTAGGTTTGTCTAATACAGGGTGTAACAAAAAGGCTGGAATAAATTTAACAGTGTATTCCTTAGTCATTTTTTTTTCATATAAAGTTTTGCTCTATGAGTATTGGTTTCTAAGATACATTGTTTTAGGATTCAATAGTACTAAATTTGCATTTTTATATTTATCTGAAATATTTTAGCAAAAATTTACCTACCAAATTACATGTTACATGAAGGCTTAAGGGCTAAGTACTAACATAACATTTCAGGAATGGAAGAGTGAACAAAATAGAAAGTTCGGGCTTTTCTAGATGAACCGTGAAGGGAAGCATGAGAATAGCATTTCATGTTGATCTATTGGAAGCTGTTAGGAAAGGAATTATATTGGCCAATTCGTCGGAGCAAAAGCCGAGAAAATACCTTGACAAGACCTCTACAGCTTGACGGTGGGCTGGAGAGGAAAGACTTTGTGTAAGAGTGGAGTTAACAACTGGATGGAAACCAAAGTTACATGGGTGCAAATATCCCTCTAAACGGGTTACATAAATTGTTAGTAGCCCGACATCCTAGATTATAAATATTCCTATATTTGCTGCCTATATATATACAGGGTATCTGTAAAAGTCGATGAAGAGAGAACCACTCCTTCCACATGTATGGTTTGTTTAGATATCAATATATTAACATCAGGATCTTGTAAACCGGAATTCTTTCGTTTATTTAAATATAACGTAATTTTAGCTCTTTTTAGGTTCTAATTACTGTAAATTTTATTTATATACAAAAACAACTACCAATTTTTTTTTACACCAAAATTATCCGTTTTATGTAAACTTACCTTAGTACAAAGTTGCTTAGTTTTGCGCTAGGCGGCGCTGAATTGACAATTTTAAAATTGTTTTTTTTTTGGATTGATTCAAAAAGTGCTCATACTATTTAACCGAAATTTGGTACGGTGGCCTGGCTTTATGAGGCTAAAAAACCCATGTCACAATTATGATTAATATCAGTCCATGGGCGTAGAACCTGGGTTTTTTACTGAATGCTTGTTTCAGATTTCTACGCCAATGGAAAAAGAGAGGTTTGAATACAAAAATTAGATAAAAAAACTTATTTGCTACAAAAAAGGTGCTCTTAATAAAACAAGATTCCTCAAACGGTTTTCGAGAATCCTGCATTTTAAAAATTTGCAGTGGTTTTTACCAAAAATCAAGTGACAGGATGTCTCTCAAAGGCCTTTAAACAATCTCATTACATATTCCTTAGACCACCAGTTAAGTAAACTCATCTTAGTACGAAGTTGCTTAGTTTGGGCACTAGACGGCGCTGAAGTGACAATCTTTAAATAGTTATCAGCAGTGCGCCGTCTAGTTCCCATACTAAGCAACTTTGTACTAAGATAAGTGTGCTTCACTGGGCTAATTTTGGTCTAAGAAATATGTAATGAGCTTTTTTAAAGACCTTTAAGAGACATCCTGTCAATTGATTTTTTGGTAAAAACTACCGTAAATTTTTAAAAGGCAAATTTCTCGAAAACCTTTAGAGGAATAGAGTCTTATTAAGAGTACCTTTTTGTAGAAATAAGTTGGTTGATCTACATATTGTACCTTAACCCCTCTTGTTCCATTGGCGTAAAAATCTGAAACAAGCATTTAATAAAAAACCCAGATTCTACGCCAATTGACTGATATTAATCATAATATAATTGTGACATGGGTTCTTTTAGCCTTATAAAACCAGGCCAACGTACCAAATTTTCGCGAAATAATAAAACCGATTTTTAAATTGTCATTTCAGCGCCGCCTAGCGCCCAAACTAAGCAACTTTCTACTAAGGTAAGTTTACTTAAATCGGCTAATTTTGGTCTAAAGAATATGTGGTAGGTTTTTGTAAAGACCTTTTACAGACACCCTGTATATGTCGTAGTCTTTTAGTGAAATCCGTCTCGTCATAAAGATCCTAATCACATAACATAAATGAAGCCTCGGCATATGGTATAAAATAATCAAGCTACACAATCTGACACTGTTTCCTCATATTCTATTGTAACATAACGTGACTAAGCGGGTTAGTTCTGGTTAGTTGTAGTTAGTTCTGTATTTACCATTATTTAAAAAAATTAAAGTACAAATGTACAACTTTAAAATTAGTTAGGTTATGTTACGACACAATAGGATGAAACAGCGCCGGCTCTTCCTGATAAGCCTAGGCATATCGTGTAGCTTGATTATTTTACAAGATACGCCGCACTTCACAAAAAGACTGGGATCTTCGTAAAAAGACGTATTTCACGAAAATACTATGACAAACACATAATGTTGCAGATGCTTTTAAAAACAGTTTTATGATTCAACTGCATAGGTCTAATAATGTTTTTTGATTTAACACGTAACATTAGGTAATTATTACATTCATAGTGAGATCAACCAACCAAAGGTCAAATAATGCTTTATTATTAATCTTATGTCTGACCTTATTAATAAAAAAGGTGTAACAGAATTGCTCGTGGTATGCAGTGATGATGTACCATCTGATGTCCATTTTCTTTGTTTTATATTAATTATTTTATTATTATTTTAGTGTTATAAAGTACCTGGTGTCCAAATAAGAAAGGACGCCAGCAGCATCTCAGAAAATGTTTATCGCACAGCGTTGGGAAAAACTATTTTTAGTAAAAGTGGTCAAGAGAAATAGCTGGAAATTATTTTCAAGTTTCTGAAATGGCCGCTAGGTGGCGTAACTGCAATCTTAAATCAAAAAAAGTGATGTTTCTGTGAATTTTGCTATATTAACCTAACAAAAAATACCTAATCTTTAAAGTCGAGCATAATTTGAACCTTTTTTGTTTGCCATTTTTTTCTGTATCCCTAAAAATAAAGTGGTGGAGGGTATTTAAAGGTGTTTGTAAAAACACTATGTATCTTCAAAACGGCTAAGCCGATTTTAACAAGCTTAGGATAGTTGAAAAGAGCTATTCTTGGGCTATAAATGTTATAATATTTTAGGTTTTGTTAGTTTCACATGTCGCCGCTAGAAGGCTTTTTTCGATATTTTTACAGAAAGGGTTAATTTTCGCAAAAAAATTAAATGCATTGATGTTTTTTTCATAAAAAAGTATCTAAATAATGCCTACACAAGCTTGCGAAAACCGTATCTCGATATTTTGTTCCTTACCTAACTTTTAGGCCAAAGAAAATTTTATATGTCAATATCTCAAAAACTATAAAAGCTACAATAAATTTTATACGACATAAATTATGTATGTTAACGGAACTTATTTAGGTTATATAATCTTTTCGCCTAAATGCAATACTTTAAGAGTTATAATCAATAAATCGAATTTTCGGGATTTTTTAAGGTATACCCCTGGAATTCGATTTTTTTATTATAACTCGTAAAGTATTGCATCTAGACGAAAAGATTATATAACCTAAATTAAAGGTTTTGTAAAAATACATAATTATTGTCCTATAATATTTCTTGAGGGTTTTACAGTTTTTTGAGATATTGACGTATAAAATTTTCTTTGGACTAAATTTTAGGTAAGGAACAAGATATCGGGAGAGGTTTTCGCGAGCTTGTTTAGGCATTATTTAGCTACTTTTTCATGAAAAAAAATACCATGGCATTTTTTGAGAAAATTAACCATTTCTGTCGGAATATCGAAGAAAGCCCTCTAGCGGCGACATGTAAAACTAACAAAACTTAAAATATCATAACATTTATAGCCCAAGAATAGCTCTTGTCAACTAGACTAAGATTGTTAAAATCGGCTTAGCCGTTTTGAAGATACAGTGTTTTTTACGAAAACCTTTAAATACCCTCCACCACTTTAATTTTAGAGATACAGCAAAAATTGTCAAACAAAAAAGGTTCAAATTATGCTCGACTCTAAAGATCAGGTATTTTTTTATTAGGTTAATATAGCAAAATTCACAGAAACATCACTTTTTAGATTCAAAGTTGCAGTTACGCCCCCAAACGACCATTTTAGAAACTTGGAAATAATTTCCAGCTATTTCTCTTGACCATTTTTTCCAAAAATATTTTTTCCTAACGCTATGCGATAAACATTGATGAGATACAGCCGGCGTCCTTTCTTATTTGGACATCCGGTACATGATGTAGAAAATCGAAAATAAACTATAGCAGACAAAACTTCAACATAAAATTAACAAAATTTAAACGTTTAACGACTAGTATTACCTTAGGGTTCCATACAACTAGTTAGATACGCGACAAATTAATTAAATTTTTTTACCAAAAGATTCTTTAAAAAAATTTTGACAATTTTTGGCGACTAGATATAGAAGGTGAAGAGAGTTGCTTACAACTTTAGGAACTTCTATCTAGTTACTAAGAAGCCCTAGTAAAACTTTGATGACCTTCTTAATGATACAAATAAAATTAATACCCCGATTTAAAAGGAGGAACATACTCTCTTAATCATGTTTTTAAGTTATTGAAAGAAAAAGGTAAAGGCAAGTAATTGGTGCAAAAATGTAGGAGCAATGGAGCTCATAAAACAGGCATCATAAAATTAAAAATGGTTTAACAAACTCCTAAAAATTATAAGGGTGAACCTTAGTATAAGATATTGGAATTTACCTTGCTAACCCCTAAGTTTAGAACAAAGGGAAATAGTGAATTGAAATAGTCTAAAATATTCATAATAAACTGATTTTTGTTCTATAAAGATAAACTGGTAGCTTTTAAGTATTAAATCATATAAATTGATCCAATATATTATTAATAAAAATAACTGTTTTCTACTCTTAACTTTAACTTAAACCTCTTAACAATTAATGCAATATATTTCAAAATATCTGCAATTAAAATTCTGTATTTGCTGGTGGTAGCTATACCTTTAAATCAACAGGACTGCTATTATTTTCATCATCCTGATCAGTAAGGAACTCCTGCATGATATCTGATTCTGCTATAACTCGAACTGCACATACTCTCTCTAAATACTGTTCTAGGCCTCTTCTTCTTGCATCTAATTGTTGTTCACTTAGCGTAAAAGGCCATTTGCCTGGTAGTTTTGGGAAGGTATAGCCTTCAAAAAAAAAAAACAGACAATAGCATATTATAGAAAATGTTAAACACAACTCTTGGCGCGGTTATTAGTTAAATGGTCGACCGTCGGCGCGTAGTTCAGAGCAAATAAGTTATTTGCTGAAGGTTCTTAGTCATCTTTTGGGTCGTTGGGCAACATTGACGTAATTGGGGGAAATGGGCGGTTTTCAAAACAAATAAATTAGACTGTTAAAGTATTAACTCTTAGTATGATTGGACATCGGTCACGCATTCTAGCCAAATTAAAAAACGTTGTCTATACAGAGATATTGTCCACTGTTTGTATAATCCTCTGAAAGCAGGTATAATGACGCGAGTAAAAGTCTTAAAGGAATTCGTAGTTGAGTCTATTGTAAGAAATAGTATTTATTTGCGAAATAAAAAAGGCGTACTAATAGCAACTAAAAAGTATACAAACATGTTTCCACTTTCACACACAAAAATTCTATGCCGTTTGCTGTTACATGGTGTGGAGAGAACCTACTGACCATGTAAGTAATTGCTACTTTTGCTTCACTAAAACAGAAGGGATTTTAAAAAAGCATAGAGACAAAATAAAGTATCCAAATTTGCCTTCTGCGCTAAGACCAATTCCTCATTGCTAGGAACTACCGGTACCGATAGCGCGTTTAAACCTGGACATCCTGTTACCCAGTAATTCTAATTCTTTATCAGAATCTGATCCAACTTTTTGAGAACACCAGGTGTGACCCAACATTTTGACCAACTACCAGTGAACCTCACTTAATAACTCAGAATGAATTAAATGACTTAGTACGTGACCTAGGATTATCAAAACAAAAATAGGAACTTCTTGGTTCCAGATTTCAACAGTGAAACTTGTTAGATAAAAAAGCAAGTGTTTCTCTTTACCGAAAACGGAAAGTAAAATTATCAAGTTTCTTTTTTAAATGGAAGGGTCGCTATGTGACTGTTGTGATATTGATGGTTTAATGAATGGGCTTAATATGTCCTATTCATAAATTCGTCGAAATACAGCCTAAAAGCAGCCCTGCTTCATAATGGAAACAAAAAACCATCTATTCCTTAAGCCCATTCAGTGACAATGAAAGAAACCTATGAGAACTTAGCAACCATATTAAATCGTGTTAAATATGAACAGTATCAGTGGGATATCTGTGGAGACTTAAAAGTCATAGGTATCTTGCTAGGACTTCAAGGGGGTTTTACAAAGTATTGCTGTTTTTTGTGTCTGTGGGACAGTAGGGCAACAAAAGAACACGTCAAAAAAAACATTAAATATGCCCCCCTTGTTAACCCAAAAAAGGTGTTGCTACCGCCTCTCCATATTACGCTTGGACCAATGAAAAACTTTGTCAAAGCCATGGACAAAAAAGGTAGTGATTTCCGTACCTAAGAGAAATATTTCCTTAACTAAGTGAGGCAAAATTAAAAGAAGACATATTTATTGGTCCTCAGATAAGGAAGCTCCTAGATGATCACCGTTACAAATTAAATAAAAAGAAATTGGCAGCATGGACGTGTTTTGAACGAAACAAGAAAAATGACGACTATAAAAGCTTCATAGATGAACTGTTGAAAACCTATGAATTACAAGGGTGTCACATGTCTCTAAAAATACATTTTTTGCACTCCCATTTGAATTTTTTCCCGGAAAGTTTGGGTGCAGTAAGCGAAGGAGAGAGGTTCTATCAGGACATCAGGACGATGGAAACAAGACACCAGTGACGCTGGAACCCATCTATGTTGGCCGACTACTGTTGGATTTTATAAAGGGATGATACTACAGAACACAAAAGAAAAAAGTGAACGTTTTTGTCGCTGTATCATATCTCGTGCAATATATTTTTTATTTACATAACAGCCAATCCTCAGTAATGTTTTATATGTTTATATTAAATAAATATATTAGATTGTAGAAATATGTCTACTCTTTTTTCTCCTTATAACAAAAAAAAACTGTACGTATTACAGTAATTAGCTTATCATTTTCGGATTAAGGACTCTAAAATACTTCAAACAAACCTATTTTCATCAATTTTACTTTACAAAAATTTAAATTTATTGACTTGTGTTACCAGAATATTGCAGGTGTGAATGTAATTGGTAATTAGTAATAACTAGGGACCGGACATCGATAAAAAACCATTATAATTTCGAGCTCAAAATGATATAGAATATACCAAATAAAAATGCAATAAATAATTCAAATTCCTTTGGTATGTATGGTTTTTATTTTGGTGTTTATTGATTTCTTGTAGAATAATACAAAAGACGTGGCAATAGTAAAAAATTTAGAA